>JAOTOM010004934.1:502500-510000 GCA_034440615.1 Ashinkailepas kermadecensis
CTGAACCTTGATCCATAGTGACACATGTGATGTAAAACTTACCAATGTCGAGATGTCCGCTATATTTTTGTTCCACAATATAAACTTCAGCGATTGTTCGCAACTCAGCGAAGAAACCGAAGAATCCCGCCGATTCCGACGAAAACGCTCTGGTTGAAATTAGTTCCACCCTCACCGAAATCGGGCCCGATTGCCGAATATGGCACAGGTATCTCAAATTTGAATGCTTATGCCGAGCTCCCAAAACGATGGTACTGACTGCTGAAATAACTCAAGTTCCACCATAATTGGATCCATAAAGATATTTCCAGTGAAAATCCTATCTATACACCTATATATATATAGGTGTATAGATAGGATTTTCAGGGCAGGGCGTCACAATGGTCGCTCTCGTCTCCGCGGCAGAAGTGGCACAACGCGCCGTCACCGCCTCTTAACCAGGAGGGCCACAGCCCAGCAGTACGGCCGCCCCATCATTAACGATGGGCGTTTCACACCACCCCTGCGCGCCACCTGCCTGCAGGCACTGCCCTCACTTGGCCGCAGCTGGAGAATGGAAAGTCAACACCGGCTCTGCCGTCGCCGGAGATGGGAGGAAATACTGCCACCACCAGAGCTAGGTATTTGAGCCATAGTTACCGCCCTGCTTGGCCGGGGAGATGGGAGTCATAGCTACCACCACTGCTTGGTCGGGAAAAGGGAATCAAAACTACCACCAATGTGTAGTAGGGGAGACGGGAATCATACCTACCACCACTGATTGGTCGGGGAGACGGACATTATAACTACCACCACTGCTTGATTGGGGAGACGGAAGTCACGACGGAAATGTTCGGTACTCTACTGTGCTGTATCCACACATGGGAGTAATGGCTGGCAGGTTCAGGGACATTCCTTCCCTTCTCTCCATCCCAGCACCTCCTCCAGCACGTGCCCACACTTGCCGTGACATTAGCAATTAACCTCATGGATAAGCACTGAGCAGTTATTGCCTTCCGACTTATTGTTTGCGCCCGCTCTCCTAGAGCTAACTGCGACTTCGTGAACACAGCAGTAGTGCAGCTTGCTGCTGTACCTGCACACCGCATGCGTCGTTATCCTGTACCACCCAGTCCGGGTCGGTCGGTCCGCCAGGAGTCCTGCCGAGAACTGTCTGACCACACCGCCGCCGACCTCGGATCTCAACACTCCGGACCTCCGGTCGGACCGCCAGTGGTGCTGCCGAGAACTGCCTGACCACACCGCCGCCGACTTCGGATCTCAACACTCCGGACCTCCGGTCGGACCGTCAGGAGTCCTGCCGAGAACTGCCTGACCACACCGCCGCCGACCTCGGATCTCAACACTCCGGACCTCCGGTCGGCCTGCCAGTGGTGCTGCCGAGAACTGCCTGACCACACCGCCGCCGACCTCGGATCTCAACACTCCGGGTGTCACGCACCATCTCGAGAGGCGCGGCTCTCAGAGCCGGGGATCACGCGCCGCCGCCCGCTGGGGGCGGCACGCCCGTCGTATCTGCATGGGACCGGTGGGAGCCGCCGGCGGCGGTGCCGTCGCTGGTCGTGACGCCGGCGCCAGCGTGACGAGCGTGACGCCCGCCGTCACCCATCCGACGGCGCCTCCACACAGAGTCACGTGGTCGGGACGGAATCGTGAGCAGCGTCGAGATCGTCTCACACGTCGAGATCGTCTCACACGTCGAGATCGTCTCACACGGTGCCCCGTCGCGACTGTTCCGCCGCGTTCACGCGAAAGTCGAAAAACAGATGTGGCCGGCGTCAGTTTTTTTGGTGCGGTCATTAGTCTACCTGAATAACAATAGCAATTGTCATTAACAGGCGAAAGTTATTTTAAGATTAAGGCAGGGTTAAGCAAAAAATGCGCAGACACTCCTTCGTACCTGCCCTCACACAACTAATGGGCCTTCCCCAGTGAAACTGTAACTTCACTTTTTTCTCAGCGCATGTGCTGTAGCTGGACAGTGGACATTCTTTGTATGCTGTACAGTGAAAGTCGCCAAGTAAGTCTAGATTGACTATGCGAATTGCGCAACAAGGTTTTACAGATATTGGTAGGAGTCTTTCTTCGAATGGTCATGGTAAGCAGCGATGTGTCGCCTTCACATTTCATCAGAAATGGAATACAGACACACATACACGCGCGCGCGAGGGTACCCACATGTGTGTGGATGTGTGCCTGTGTGTCTTCCCATATATATAAACATAAATAAATATATATATATATATATATATATATTATATATATATATATATATATATATATATATATATGCATGGGGAAAAGAGAGAGGAGATTGGAGGGAGGGGAGACAGATAGGTAGAGAGAGAGAGAGGGATATGTGAGAAAGAGAGATGGATGCATATCTACATATCATACCATTAATTTGCAGCCCTGAACATTGCCTAAGAGCATCCTTTGACTTCCGGTGATTACCTGCAACAACCGGCTCGGAACCTTTTAATCTGCAATAGATTGCAAATGCGATAATCTCAGCAACGTTGCTCGCCGCAGTGCCTCGCCAACCAAGCGTCATGCGATGTGCTGCAAAGGTAGCAAGCTACTCTCAGTGTGTGCATGCTCACGATCAGGAGAGGGGATCGGCATACTTCAAAGGGCGGTGGACAGTTCGAAATCGTAGTCATGGCAGCACACAGAGGACACCCAAAATGCGGGCACATGTTCATCTCGTGTCCTGCATAGTCAGTGTGTGTACATTTCACCCAAGGCGCTCAGCATGAGATGGTGTAACATGACCACTCACAGGGCAACTAAGAAAAACCCTATGCTGCCTATTGCTTAATACATGGCATATTGCCGGGAGCCCACAGTTGTGGCGATGTTGCCCTTTCAGGCGTCTGTCCAAACACGGCATTGCGCGATCAGGCCGTTTCCACTGTTCAACCGTTGGCCCAATGACTGCTTTGTGCCCGACGAGCGGATTTACTGCCGAGTAGAGACGACGCTTCTGTGGGGTGTCGTTAAATTCCGAGGGTGAATGGCAGAGACAGTCTCTTATGGCTGTGATGAAGGCTGCCTCAATGGAACGGGGCTATGAATTGAACGAGAAAACATGAGTTATACAAGCCGAATGGATGTCTGGAGGAATGCTGCTGCATTCAGGCGGCCGGCGGACCGGCTGCACTTGGAGTCGGCGCCCCGGGGTGAGCGACAAAAAGAACGATGTCGTCACCAGCGCATTAGGCAAGGTGAACTCCCTTCTGTGTGCACCACCCACAGTTTGTGCTGGTCAAATGGGGCCACAGGCAGCGGCGACCGGCCAAAACTCACCGGCCACCTGATAAAAACAACAATAAACCTCAACATCGACTACCAAAAACAACAGCCGAATGGAAAGCGCGCATTAGGCCAAGTCACCGCCTGCTCAAAAGCTGACATCAGCGCACCTACCAGACGTGTAATTCATCGACACTGAGCGGCGTCCGACACTGTTCGGCGGGCCCCGCCCAGTGCCCTGACGACTGCCCGCCTGCCCGCCCCGACCACAGCCCGGCGGCGACGTTCGACGTCGTGTGGCCGCCGATAGGGGCGCGTTCGACGTAACGAGAAGACCCGATACGTGCTCGATGGCTGGCGAGACGGGCCGACAGCGACGGACAATGCGTTGATTGCGTTAGCTGCTCCACATCCAGCCGCCACAATGCCAGCACGGTCGCCGCTCTCGACGCCTATCGCGCCCGACGCCCGACTTAAACACCCCGCACCCCATCTCCATATTGCTATTCATCAGCGAGCGGCATCACACTCGCGCCGGGTCAAAGGTCGCGCCACTCGCCGCGTTTGACGGCAGCGGCCGGCTGGGTCACGCGGTGACCTCGACAGACCCTTGGGGTCGGTGGCGACGCGGTCGAGCGGTGGCGCTCGGATGCAAATTGGCTGCGCATCCTCGGCTCGCCGCATTGCATGACTTGATCGCTTGGGCTGTAAATCATGACTTAACGCCTCGCTCCTGAGAGATCCTGAGAGGCCGGGCGGAAGTCCGGGGACCCTAGGCGCCGCGACCGTACGGTATGATGAAAGGGCTTCTAACCAGAGACTGAGAGGCACATAAAACTGAAGAGCGCAACAGAACTCTACAACCTGCGTAAACTGTAAGGCGAGGGCCGGCGAAAGTTATTGGTCTCCGGAGCGTCTTACGCTTCTGCCTGTGTGCGTGGTCTTCAAAGAGGGCAATAAATCTGTTCCTTTGTCTCTTTGGTAATTTGGAGACGTTTGTCTTAAGAACTATTTTCTATGGTCGAATGATGTTTCCCTGGGGAAAATCTTCGGAAATGTATTTTTTTTAAATTACATATTCAGGGTCTGGTGCAAAATTGTATCATAATCTGAATAAATATTTATCCTTGCTAACCTCCCTGACCAATTTTGGTTTTGGGTACCAGATCCAGAGTACCTTGTAGATTTGCATGCTTTTGGCAGAGCACTTGCTCCCCTAATGTTGCATGTGCCCCCCAACCCCCACCCACCCCACAATAATGTAAACTTTGAACATGGGACCCTATGTGGTATGCCCCTCAATTCATTTGGGCCCGTCCATTGCCTTCATATAATGTGCCCTCCCAATAGTTTTCATAAACCTACACCTATGCCATTACGTGACCAAATTACGAGCAAACTGTTGGCAAATGACGAACGAGGATTGCTAGTTTCAAGTCGCTAAAGCCAGATGCATCATGTGGAAAGTGATGTGTTGCGTATTTACCACTTGAGATACATAACAATGAGCCAAGTGTCTGGTGACACTCCATAAATTTCAATCATTTTGACTAGCGATATAACTAAATGTAAGTATGCCAGTTCGGATGATTTATAAATGGGTCATGTAAAGATGGATTGTCCACCCATAAATCTGCTTAACTTGACCACTGTGGGTAAACAGGGTTTTTGGACTCGGAATATTAAACAATTGTGGCTTTCTACTATTTTGGTCGGGCAATATTATTTGCAAAATAAAGCACTTGCAAGCATGATCGTCAGCATTGCTCCACAGAGTCGCTAATTGTATGCACAACTTGATGATATGATTATATATGTTAGCTGTTCATGTCTGGCTGTCAGAGAGACACTTCAACAATCCTTTCTGGAGTGGGTGTAACTGCCATTGGCAATGGCCGTGGTAATGATAGCAGCGGGTACACTGCCATGGTAGCAGCGGGTACACTGCCATGGTAATGATAGCAGCGGTACGTACTTATTCCCCCTCCTATGTAAAATCGAGAGGATAACGTGGAGAATCGATGCCCCACTGGAAGAGTTCAGACTTTTCGAAGTCACCAGTGTCATTTACAAAATCAATCGTCATCAGCGAGGTTACAGTAGGTTTCCCAACTGAACCCAACTCATATTTTGTGACTGGATAACTCCAAGGACAGCCATATGGGCCGGCAAGTAAGCCAGCTGGCAGGCAAGCATGCACCTACACTGATATGGACATCCAGACGGACAGGGAAGCAGACAAGCTAACCAAAATGCAAACAAGCAGACAGATAGGAAGACATACAGACGGACACGGTCAGTCGATCAAACAGACGGAGGAACGGACAAGCAGACGGTTGTTGAGGTTTCAGAAGCGTCAAGGGCAGCCGGACTGAGCCGAGCCGGCTCGCTCATGTTAATTGTGTTCGGTGTACACCAGCAAGGAGCTTCGCTTGGGCATCCCGTGGCTCGCAATGAATGATTAGTTCTTAAATGCATCCTGCATCTAGACGACTATCTGTTTTTATATCGGCATTGGTTTGAATTTCGCGAGGAAAAAATCAAACAAGTATCACCCATTCCGTCCGCAGGAGATCCCTAGGCCGAGCTGTCATCAACGTGGGTGAAGGCTCAGATAGCCACGGAGATAGTTACGCAGATAGCAGATAATTACGGACAGCCACGGAGTGGAATTTGCTGCACAAGGAAGCGTCTTGCACCACTGCATGTCAGTACTTGGGAAGCGAGAGACTGATGAAACGCGGATACCATCCGGAAGTACATCTGTTACCAAAGAATGCAATCAAGCGAAGAGATTATTTGACAAGCCGAACCAGTTTTCCTGTTGAAGCTTCCTCTCATTGTTTCCAGATGAGAAAACTCGCTAAAACTGTCTCACACTTCAGCCATCCTCTGCTTGATGCATGCATTGTTGCCTGGGAATCCATCATCGCCAGCAAACAGCGGAGACATTAACCATCAGCTGAGATGTGGGAGTCAGAATGAGACCTGCTGAGCTTGATGGCTCTGGGAACTACATCGCAAAACTTCCGCCTTTTCAGTTGCATGCAAGCGACCTAATTTCAGCCGGATGACAAGGGTGGCCCTTGAGGTATTCCGCTGCACAGGTTGTGGACAGGCCATTAAATCATAACCGTAGTGGCGCTGGAACGCGGGATTGCTAAATTTCACAAATGACGTCTTCACCGAGTATCGCCGATTCCGGAGGCCGAAGTTACTTGCTTCTATATTGGCTGGTGAAATGAACTCAAGCAAAAACAAACTATTTCAAAACCACACTCAGTCTATGCGATTCCTTCCAATTATCGCTTGCGCCGCCCCCCCCTTCTTTTGGGACGGTATCGCCCGTAATATACACCAGCGCAATGCCTGTTGTGTAGCTGATTTGATTGTGTCTGATTTCACTTCAAATTAATCAGTTGAAATCTTCAGGACAAATCAGATGATATTATTTTGCCAGAATCAGATGCATTGACAAATAGCACAAGGGGTGACTAGACTGGTGTCAACAGATCGATATCTCGCCTGAACTCATCACGTGGAAGCTTAACGAAGCCGGCCAATCTAAGGCCGGCAGGTTGGACGGCCAATCTAAGGTCGGCCAATCTAGGTTGGATGCCCATCAGCCTGGCAGGTTTGGTTGGACGGCCCATGAGTCTGGCAGATTGGACGACCCATGAGTCTGGCAGGTTGGACGGCCCATGAGTCTGGCAGGTTGGACGGCCCATGAGTCTGGCAGGTTAGATGGCCCATCGGTCTGGCCGGTTTGATGGCCCACCCGTCGTCACGTGCTGGGAGGTGGGATCGGCACTCTATCATTAGGTGTGCGGACCAGTCCAGCCAGCCCGTAACACGACATCAGTCCCGCTGTAAACCATAATACGCTTTCTGACCAGCTTCCTACCAGATCTCACTAATATATCAGCTCAACAGATCGCAAGAAAGGGGGTAAATATCCCCTACCGTGAATTCCTTCATGGTACATTATTCTCCGAAGCTACCAGACGGTTCTTAAGGTGAACGCAATTTGGTTCCCATGTTCAAAGGTGTGATGATGAACAGCCTCTGGTTACCACGAATGTTACGGCTGCAGGAGGGCGGTCGGCGCCTCATCTACACACCAGCAGGGTGACGTACGAGGCTCGGGTCCTGCTGGTCTGGTGCTGAGCCACCCCTCATCTACACACCAGCAGGGTGACGTACGAGGCTCGGGTCCTGCTTGTGCTGAACCACGCCTCATCTACA
>JAOTOM010004934.1:515000-592500 GCA_034440615.1 Ashinkailepas kermadecensis
GCAACAACAGGCCGGCGGCTGTCACCACAACACCAGTCATTCGCGGTACCAGCGGCGACATTATGTGGCCAGGGATGGTCGGCAACAACAGGCCGGCGGCTGTCACCACAACACCAGTCATTGGCGGTACCGGCGGCGACATTATGTGGCCAGGGATGGTCGGCAACAACAGGCCGGCGGCTGTCACCACAACACCAGTCATTCGCGGTACCGGCGGCGACATTATGTGGCCAGGGATGGTCGGCAACAACAGGCCGGCGGCTGTCACCACAACACCAGTCATTCGCGGTACCAGCGGCGACAATATGTGGCCAGGGATGGTCGGCAACAACAGGCCGGCGGCTGTCACCACAACACCAGTCATTCGCGGTACCAGCGGCGACAATATGTGGCCAGGGATGGTCGGCAACAACAGGCCGGCGGCTGTCACCACAACACCAGTCATTGGCGGTACCGGCGGCGACATTATGTGGCCAGGGATGGTCGGCAACAACAGGCCGGCGGCTGTCACCACAACACCAGTCATTCGCGGTACCAGCGGCGACAATATGTGGCCAGGGATGGTCGGCAACAACAGGCCGGCGGCTGTCACCACAACACCAGTCATTCGCGGTACCAGCGGCGACATTATGTGGCCAGGGATGGTCGGCAACAACAGGCCGGCGGCTGTCACCACAACACCAGTCATTCGCGGTACCAGCGGCGACATTATGTGGCCAGGGATGGTCGGCAACAACAGGCCGGCGGCTGTCACCACAACACCAGTCACAGGGAGGACCTCGGTGCCTGGCTGAGGCTCTTTGGAGAGATGTGGAGGGGGCGCGAGAGGGAAACGCAACGGGGCACGCCGAGGCGCACGGCAAACAGAAACAGCAGGAGGTGGAGAGCATTGTGAAGGGAATGACATGGTTCAAGGGGAAGTGGAAGTGATGCAGAGTGTGGACACTAACCGAAGGTAGCACAGAGGGTGTGCCTCATTCCGATCCCACCACGGCTCTTCAACCGCAGCATTCGAAAGCACACTGACTGGGGCGCTGACCTTGGTTGACTAGGTTGGGAGCACTGAACGATCGTGTGTGGGAAACATTGGACGCAACAATTGATGTGAGATGTCTTGGTCTGACGTGACAAAGACGCCATTGATTGCTCACACGGAACAGTCCGCCTTTGTGACGACTATTTGCCCTGTATCCTTCGTCCGTTCTTGTTTTCATTTCTTGACTGTTTCTTGGGTTCTACTAAGGGTGGGGATGTGGAGGGTCGATCCTCCAAGTAAACCATTTCTTCTGTACCATGCGCTTACACATTTCTGTGATCCTACTAAATTGCTTATTTTAGTTGTAAAAATAGAATAGAATATATTTTATCAATGCAAAAACTTGGCTTATACCGAAATTGCAAGCAGATGGTGTTATTTGAGAAATTCAGGCACGATGCATGCTGTGAAAATGCCTTCATATTTTCTGTTTTATGTTGCATCTTCAGATGATGCATGGAATTAATGAACTTTAAAACCGTGATATTCAGCCAGCATTGCTGTGCGGCGAAGCGTCTGATTCCGGCGGATAAATGTCTGCCCTGATCAATAGCTCTCTGTCATGTCACAACGCCAACACCAGCCATCAGGGACCGCACCGATCATTAGAGACCACACCAGCCACGAATGATCACACGAGACGAGCTACCAGGGACGACATTGGCCACCAGGGACGAAACCAGCCACCAGGGACGACAGCAGCCATCAGGGACGACATCAGTAATTACATAGAGACAATACCAGCTACCAGGGACGACACTAGCCACCAGGGACGATACCAGCCACCAGGGACGACAGCAGCCATCAGGGACGACATCAGTCATTAGAGACAATACCAGCTACCAGGGACGACACTAGCCACCAGGGACGACACCAGCCACCACGGACCGCAGCAGGCCTGAGAAACGACAGCAGCCATCAGGTACGACACCAGCCATCATGGACGACAGCAGCCATCAGGGACGACAGCAGCCATCAGGGACGACAGCAGCCATCAGGGACGACATCAGTCATTAGAGACAATACCAGCTACCAGGGACGACACTAGCCACCAGGGACGACACCAGCCACCACGGACCGCAGCAGGCCTGAGGAACGACAACAGCCATCAGGGACGACAGCAGCCATCATGGACGACAGCAGCCATCAGGTACGACAGCAGCCATCAGGGACGACAGCAGCCATCAGGGACGACAGCAGCCATCAGGGACGACAGCAGTCGCCCAGACATAACGGCGCAGACAACAGCCGGGTGACGATGACGGCGCGATACTGTGGCGTCCCACGGCAGTCGTCGCCGGCGCCTCAGCACGGTAACGGGCCGCCGCTTTGTCCACCGTCCGGCCAGATGTGTCGGCGCGGCCGGTCCTTGACCGCCGCCGCAGCGACAATGGCCGGCAACCCGGCCCGGGGTAGTGCTACAGCAGGGAGGGGGACAGGGTCCCACCACATGAGAGGTGCTGCTCATCGGGGCGTCCACCACCGGAGCCTTACCAAGGCCTCTGCTTTGGAAACAGTGGGACAGGGTTGCCACTGCAGCAGGGGTATGTGGGTACCGGTGACAGGGTCCCACCACAGGAGGGGCGCTACTCATCGGGGAGCCCATCACCGAATCCCCACTCACAGCGGAGAGACAGGTTCCACACCGCGGCAGAGGTACCGGGGGCGGGCTGCCAACACCACCAGGTGGTCTCCAGAGTACCACCCCCACCAGGCGACCCCCAGGGTGTCACCCTAACCAGGTGGTATCCAGGGCACCCCGCCCCTCCCCCATCCACCCCACCAGGTGCGTTTGGTGTTGCTCGCGAGGGTTTAATACTCCGGACACCGCCAGTTTCAGAACGAGTCGCCCTGATACCAAAGTGAGTACCACGGCCTTGCACGCAGGATCTTCGGGACATACTACGTGCAGGATCTCCAGGATGTGTGTGTGGGAAAGGGACGGGTAAGTGCATCAGGGATGCTTTCAAACCACCGCCGAGGTGTTCTGACACCGCTATGGGTGTAACCTTACACCAAGTGACGTCGGAATGCTGTGTTACACCGAGAGTGCTGCCGTGACATGAGGTGAATATTCCTCCACGCCCACCGACCTTCAGCTGCCGACAGCTTCCCACGTGGGTGATTTGGCGGCCAGCCACAGTGGATCACAGGCCAGGGTGGTGTGGATTACAGACAGGGCCACAGTGAATCACTGGCTAGGACGATGTAGATGTGCAGCTCGCAGTGGGACTGCGCTGGATCACAGGTTCGGACGTACTGGATCACAGCCTAGGCCTCAGTGCAAGCCATGCTGGACTGCATTGCAACACTTTACGTCTGTGGTTAATCACAGACTGGCGTGCAGTAGATCACAGACTAGCCTACACCCTGCAGTTGATCCCGGGCTAGCCTGTTGTGGACCATGCGCTAGGGCACGCTCCACTGCTATGTGTATGTAAATACGTCCGCACACGCCACGTGTACCGCTGTGTGGATCACCATCAATACTACATGGGTGCCGCTGTGCATTGCTGTTTGTGTTCATGTGTGTTTTGCTATTACGCGTCATTGTTTGTGTTCATGTGTGTTCTGCTGTTGCGCGGCACTGTTTGTGTGCTGTGCGCGCTGCTGTGTGTTACTATTTTTGTGCTGCTGTATGTTGCTATATTGTTGTATGCCTTTGCCGCAATGCTGTATATTCCATGCAGTTTGCGAGGCAATGCTTGTGTTCATGCTCTCTGCTGATATTGGTGGCGGAAATTACCTCCTGTCCAAGTGTGGTGTGCGTGGGTATCGTCACTCCGAAACACGAATTGATGGTCACAGGTATGCTTGCTGCGGGCTGTTTTTCATCTTAGCTACGAATGATGAAACGGTCAACAGCCATAGCGTTATATATAACCTAATTATCTTTCAGCCATGCACAATGTTTGTGAGATATTGCAGGCTTCTCCGCTATTTCATGCCTTGATGAATTAATTCTGTCCATCAGCAGGCTTCAAGGAAATGCCGTGACAGAGTCACTACCTTTAAGCCACGGAGAACTGCGTTGCCACAAAGATCTGGAGCAACCCGGGCAGACAATCAGCAGAGAAAAACACCAATTACTCAGACACATGAAGCCGGATTCGACAGTCACCCGCCATGTTTATCGCCAAGACTCAGACTGGTCGTTTTCAGCCGCGATTTGTTGGCCACCCTGTCGAAGTGGAGCCTCAGGCGCGATTTGCCCGCCACCCTGTCTGAGTGGAGCCTGGCGGCGCAGGGCGACGGTGGCCTTGCGCCCGACCACCGCCTAGTGTGGGCGGCTTCCCTGGACCTGGGGCGCACGCGACCAGCCACCCTCCACCCGCCACTGCCGGGCGGAGGGTGGCTGCTCGCTGCTCGTGCCGGTAGGCTCTGACGGAGAATGGATGCCGAGAGGGTTGTGATGATGCGCGCCAGGCACAGCTCTCCGTGGGTGGCTCCGGCGGCAGCTGGCTCGCGCTACCGTGAGGCGGGAGATAAGCCAGGCGACCGGGAGCGATAACTGACCCCCTTTTTACCGGTTGCTGAGTACATTACAATTTCTCTCTCCTCATGTGAGAGCATAAGATGCATAACCTGAACATAAGATGCAAAGATGAAAACATAACATGCAAAGATGAAAACATAACATGCAAAGATGAAAAGATGGGATGCAAATATGAGAATGTGAGTGCGAAGATGAAAATATGAGAATGTGAGTGCGAAGATGAAAATATGAGAATGTGAGTGCGAAGATGAAAATATGAGAATGTGAGTGCGAAGATGAAAATATGAGATGCGAAGATGAAAATATCGGATTCAAAGGTGAAAATATCAGATGCAAATATAGTGTAGCATAATATGCATTTAGAATGCAAATCTGTCAAGGCACAAAAGCCGGTACTCTTCGGCACCCCCTTGTATCCTTATCACTAATCTCATGGCTCAATCTGATGGTGTTCAGATTCAACAAAAGACGCATTCGCCCAGCCTGGCGACGACAGGTAGGCTCTTCAGACACCATCAGAACACCTGGCAGCGCATGAGAGGGCAGCGATGGAGATGATGGAGGTTGTCGTGGCGCCGTAGGCAGACGCGTGGCAGGCATCAAAGGTGGCCGGCTCCGGGATACACGTAGTCATTAGCGCGAAGATATGACCGTAGCCAAACGGCCTTCAGTCAAGCAATTAAACGTTACAATTGCCTTGATTACCTGACGTGGGATATTTTTGCTACCGTGCCCACTTCATCATACGATAACTGCTGACATTGCCGTTGGCAAATATGCATGCAGGCCGTGGGCCTTGTGCATGGTCTTCATGCTAACTATCTCTTGATGTACACAGCGTGCGCACCCAAGATAGAAATGATAGCTATCACGTGGCCAATCATTGTATCGTCGAATCGTGCACCAGATGTGTATCTCCTAATAAAAAAGGTTTGCGTGAAGAACGCCCAAGAAGTTGTCTATGGATGGATAGTAGTTCTGGGGTAGGTCAACAAGTCATCAGTCTAGGATACAGATTTTGCATGCAAATATTCAAGGAAGCCGCGGGCGTAGGAATGTGGCCGGGACCGAAGTTGTCCTTCTTAGCATTTGCAGGAATAATCATACGCTTCGCCCCCAGATGCAAATATCAGAAATGGTTTGCGTAAGACTTGGGTATTCGTTGGACTTCCCAGGACCCAGAGACCCTATATTTTCGATTGCTTGCCGTTATCAGTACAGAGCATAATTGAGTTATCGGTCATCTTCTGAAATGATCATAGAACAAATGGAATGAGTCATGTGAGTTCTGACAAAAGTTCGCGTTTCAACAGTTTCATCCATCCTCTGGAAGCTCAAACTCCCGTCATGTCAGATGGCGGAGAATCGTGGCTTGGCATGACTTAACTCTAAGTAACGCTACAACAAGCACAACATCGAGAAAAGTTGCTTTCAGCCGCTACGAAGTAACGCTTACCATAGCAGTTCTTTGAGGCCTTAGCGACCGACATATTCTATTAGCTGAGTTCATGCATTTTTACATTCATTGTTGGAAAATTGCTCCTTGTGGAAGAACACAATCATGTTCCTCCAAGACATGCTGTTATTAGTAGATCACGAATAGATAATTAGCAATAGCTTCGACCAGTACCTAAGACCGGATAGCTACAAAGTAGCCAAGGTCGTGGTGGTTCATGAAGTGGCCAGGACGTCACTGGGAGTAGCATGCAATTTTAAATCCTCTAAGCAGATTGGTGTTTATACTTCGCTATTTAGGTACACTTCGAGGCTTAAATTGAAACGACGTACGATGGCATTAACATACGCATTGCGAGAACGTTCCGCATTCCGAGAACGGAAACTTATCTCACCCTCCTCGTATTTTTTTCCTGACAACTCATGCTATCTCACAAGCGTTCATGCCATCGCTTTGAAATCTGGCACACCTTCCGACAGCTGATGAACACACTTGATGCGTTTGTTTTAATAGCGGTCCAGCCTACTAACTTTACGAAGCTCGAGCAGGTCCGTCAGGAAAAAAAAATCATGTTACTGTGGTTTTTAGAGGTGCATTGTAACGTTTATCATGAACAAACCATGCAATATACAATACAAACTCACGTAGCCTACAGTGGCGTAGGAATCAGGAGTATGCATGGGAAAGCTTGTCTTCCCCTCCCCCCATGAAAAGCATGGATGAGCTTTAGCATCAATCATATGAGCGTTGTAAAGAAGAAAATGACTTTAACGTCGCTTTTGTCTCCTACCCGAATTTTGACATAGTTGCGAGGTCGCTTACGACATACCTTACTCAATGGTTTGTATTCTTTTGTGTTCGCCCCTAGTTAAGCAGGTATCCACATTATCACATGCACGACGACCACTGTGTTACGGGTGCAGTTGTGCTACTTGACATGTTCTGTGTTCCCAGGACCGACACATGCAGCCGGTAAATGTCAGGTCAGGCTAACAATATGCTCTGGTCTGTATTCCCAGGGCATATACATGGTAGCAGCAGGCAGATGTGTCTGCCCGGTCAGGCCAACAGTATGCCAATATGTTCTGTTATGCCCTGTTATGCTCTGTTATGCTCTGTTCTGCTCTGCTATGCCCTGTTCTGCTCTGCTCTGCTCTGTTCTGCTCTGTTCTGCTCTGTGTTTATCTGTTCTGTTCCGTTCTGCTCTGTTCTGCTCTGTTCTGCTTTGTTCTGCTCTGTTCTGCTCTGTTCTGCTATGTTATGCTGTTGAAAGTCTGCAAAATAGCATATTCCATAAGTGATTCCATAAGCTGGATGTTCGTGTTGAAGCAGCACATGAAATAAGCGAAAGAGGACAAATCTGATTTGAACGTATCGAGAACCGTTACTCAGTCTGCATGGCCTAGAAAAGGAATGCATCTTTAAGTCCAAGCTTGTCCTTAGCATCGCTCAAACAGCCGACACACCGGTAGAGCATCGCGTTTACAGCACTGTGTCAGACATCGCTTATCGACACAATTGTGATGTTCAGGGAAAATGAAAACATACTAAGTTATGTATCAAAGCTAAAAAGATACACCCAAAGGAAATCTTCGTCCCAATTGCCATGCTTTCCTGTGATATTGTCCTTTTTTTAAACTCGTTTTGGCTACAAAGGGCAATATCGGAAACCGATCGTCATTTCGAAGTCTCGAAACAATGAGCAAGCGTTTTTTCTTGTTAAAAATGGATAATTTGATGGACATTTTAATTATTATTTCACAAGAATTCCTGAGAAGACTTGTCGGTGAATGCAAGGTAAGCACGACTTGATGGAACCATGTAGGAGCGAAAGCGAAACCAGAATGGGTCTAGTTCCGTGCATACGGTGCGTGAGTTTACCTGAGTGGCAAATAAGTTTTCGGCGGTTGTTTCGCTTGATGCCGACCTTCAGCAGCACTCCACGGTGCTTAGCATTACACCATTTCGAACTCTAACTTCTCCACTCAGAGCCAGAGCTGCTCTTTTCATTTTGATATGTGCCAACCTTCAATGCACTATTTCCCCTCAATCTTTGTTTAAGGAAGGGAACATTTTCCGTACGTCTCCGCCTGTCTGTAATCGCGGCTGACTGGGGCTCCTGGAACCCCCGGTTGGTCCTGGGCGGAAATGATGTTTCTTTATCTCTCCGCTTAGCAATGCAACTTGGTGAATGTTTTGCATCGGAAATCGCCTAAGCTCAGCATGCATGCTGCAGGGAGAGTGACTGTATAAACACTGAAGGCAATGCAAGTTAGGTCTCTCAGTGCAAACACTGAGAGACTAAAGCTAGTCTCTCAGAGTACGAGACTAGCTTTAAGGAAAATTGACGAAGGCATTGAAACTAATAATAGATTTGAGGTACTGCAAGAGAGAGATAGTAATGCTGCTAAGGAGGAAGGTAGGAACGACCAGGCAGCTGATGATAGAGAGGGGGAAGTTTTAGTTATAGGGGACTCAAGAGTGAGGTACATGGACCGTACTTTTTGTAGCAGGAACCCCAACAAACGGACTCGTGTTTGCTACCCAGGGGCCCAGGTAAAGGATGTTGGTGATAGAATAGAAGGAGTGATGAAGGGTAGTGGAGAGAGCACAACAGTAATTGTGCAGGTTGGTGTAAATGATGTAGGAAAAGCAAAAACAGAGGAAACAATACAAGAGTATAGGGCTTTGATAGGTAGGTTAGCAGTGAGTAGGAAACGAGGAATGGTAACATCCATCCTCCCTATGGTTAACGCAAGCATAGAGTGGTACTCGAGGGCCATTGGGCTGAATACCAGGGTGGCCAAGATTTGTAAGGAACTTGGGGTGGGGTTCTTGGATTTGTGGGGGGATTTCTGGGGGAGGACTGAAATGTTTGCATTAGATGGGTTACATTTGAGCAAGAGAGGAGTTGAATTGCTCAGCAATAGGTATGAGGAGGCTCTCATTAGGAAACAGGGAAACTAGGCAGGTCATGGGGGGGATGTAGCTGATAGAGAGAGAAGTCTTGTAAACACCTCACAGTCAGCAAATAGGGGTAGCAGTAGATCAAGGGGGCAGAGTGGTAGCTCATCCAGAGATGATAGAGCTACTCGACATGAAAAAGCCAAAGAGGGTTATGGAACTTTTGTTAAGTGTATGATGCTTAATGCTCAGAGCATTCGATCCAAATTTGATGAGTTCAAGTGTTATGTTGCTGAGGAGAACCCAGATTTTGTTTGCATTACTGAGGCATGGGTCAGTGAGGGATATTTTGGGGATAACTTGCAGGACTATGAGATCCAGGGATACAATATGTTTTCATGCAATAGGGGTCCAGCAGTGAAAGGGGGTGGTGTAATGCTCTATGTGAATAGCTTATACAGTTCTCAGAAAGTAGCAGATGGGGTAAAAAATGTCCATTTGGCTTGATGTTGCTGTGGGAAGAGGCAACAGCAATAAACTGAGGATTGGAGTTTTGTATCGATCAGGAACCTTGCCATATTCTCAGCAACTGGAGTTCGATAAGGTGATTTGTGAGGAAATCAGGAGAAACTTTCAGAGGAAATGCCTTATTCTTGGTGACTTTAATCTAAAAGGATATGAAAATGTTGGTGTTGGCTCCCCATGATGTTAACTGTTTAGGAAATGCCTTGAAGAGGACTTGTTCTTACACCAGTTTGTAATGGAACCAACCAGGCAGGGCTCATTCTTGGACCTTGTCTTCTCAGATTTAAGTGATTTAGTTGAAGACTTGACTGTAGGAGAAACTCTGGGAAGAAGTGACCATAACATAGTGAGATTTAAGGTACAAATAGCAGGGACAATCAAGGATAACTTGGTAAAGATTCCAAATTTTAACAGGGCAGACTTTGACTCCATGAGAGAGGCTTTAAGTGCCGTAAAATGGGAAGAAGAATTTTTTATTTAAATGCCTGTGAAATGTGGGAAAAGTTCAAATCTTACTTGAGGGAAATTCAGATTAGACATGTCCCCCAAAAGCAAAGGCGCAAAAGAAGGGTAGGAAAGCCAGCATGGCTTACACGAGATTTGAGGAGATCAATTAAGGCTAAGAAAGATGCATTTAGAGTATTTAAGGAAGCTTCAAATATCGTAAATCTAAGGTCGTATCAAAAAGCTAGAGATGCTGTGAAGCAGAAAACCAGAGCAGCAAGGCGGGCAAAAGAATTGGATTTGGCTAGGAACTGTAATGGGGACAGTAAAAAGTTCTTTAGTTTCTACAAGCTAAGTAAAGTTTCAAGCACAATTGGTCCACTGGAAGTAAATGGGACTATATTGAGTGAGGATGGTGAGATGGTCGAGGAGCTGAGCAAGCAGTTTAAATCAGTGTTTACAGTGGAGGATGTGACAAATTTGCCAACCGTGAACCACAGTTCAGTGACAGGTGATCAGATACACAATGCTGATTTCATTGATAGTGATGTTGTTTTCAATTATATCAGAAAAAATAAAGCCAAACAAGGCAGCAGGACCTGATGGAATTTATGCTAGGGTATTGCGGGAAGCTGAAAAGGAACTGGCAATTCCACTTAGTATAATATTTTGTAGATCAGTTTCACAAAATGAAATTCCAACAGATTGGAAAAGGGCAAATGTAGTTCCTATTTTCAAGAAAGGAGAAAGAGGGAAAGTTGAAAATTATAGGCCAGTAAGACTCACATCCCTAGTCTGCAAGGTACTCGAATCAATTATCAAAGATAGAATAGTTAGTTTTCTGGAAGGAAACAGATTGATTCAAGATACTCAACATGGGTTTAGAAAAGGGAGATCGTGTCTCACAAATCTCTTGGACTTTTTAAATTTTGCTACAGAACAATTTGATCAGGGAAATCAGGTTGATGTAGCATATCTTGACTTTAGTAAGGCCTTTGACAAGGTACCCCATAGACGGTTAGTGATGCAGCTTCAGGTCCATGGCATTGCAGGTAGCATCCTAAAATGGATTGAGTTGTGGCTTTCAGATAGACAGCAGAGAGTGATGCTTAATGGTACAAAGTCATCATGGCAAAATGTTCTTAGTGGAGTCCCTCAGGGGTCGGTACTGGGGCCACTGTTGTTCATTATATTTGTGAATAGCATTGAATGTGGCCTAAGCAGTAAGATTTTGAAATTTGCGGATGACTTGAAGATCTTTAGGGCAATAGCAGGGCACAATGAGCAGGTTTTGCTACAGAACGACTTAGACGAGCTTGTGAAGTGGTCCGAAAAATGGCAAATGAAGTTTAATTTTGATAAGTGCAAAGTCATGCATGTAGGTAGGCAGCATATGAAGGCGCCATACTTGATGGATGGCCAGGTACTATCTGTGACTCAGCAGGAGAAGGACTTAGGTGTTATTTTGAACACAAAATTGTGGGCATCAGAACAGACCAAAGAAGCCAGGAAGAAGGCACTAAGAATGCTTGGGGCGATACAGAGGAATGTGTCATACAAAAGTGATGAGGTCATCAGGAAGCTTTACTGTGCATATGTCAGGCCACATTTGGAATACTGTGTCCAAGCTTGGTCCCCTAGTTATGAGAAAGATTGTTGGCTTTTAGAGAGAGTACAAAAGAGGGCAACAAAAATGGTTAATGGTATAGGCAACCTGGCATATGAGGAAAGATTGAAGAAATTGAATATGTTTTCACTTAGATATAGAAGGCTGAGAGGAGATCTCATCGAGGTTTTTAAATTTGTTCATGGTCAGGAACAGGGATATCTCAGGGAAATGTGTGAATTTAACAGAAATGATGCAATTAGAGGTCATCAATTCAAAATTAAAGTTAATCACAGCAGGACAAGGTTAAGACAGTCTTTCTTCACCAACAGGGTAGTAGAACACTGGAACCAGCTGCCAGGAACAATTGTCAGTAGCAACACACTGAACATCTTTAAAAACGGCATAGACAATCATTATAAGAATAGGGGGCTTGTTTTTCTGTATTCCAGGGAGGGTTGATTGACATATTTGGTGGGCAACTGGTTCAGTGTACAAAGTGCAACCAAGAAGGGCCCTTGTGGCTCATAGTTGCACTGATCTTTTATGTCTTTATGTCTTTAAGTATGACTGATATGCACGGAGATTCTACTACGCTGCGCCATTGACACTTGCCCTCGCTCGTTCAGTGACATTATAGACGCCCTATGCTAACTAACGCAACACATTATGTAACGCGATATCCTTGCAGTCCTGCTGAGATAAGTGTAGCATAGTGTGTAGTAATCTAGAGCAAAACACTGACAGAACTTGAAATGCGGTGGCAGAGAGAGTTTTGTCAGCTTCCTTCCCACCAAACTCGCTCTGTTCGTCATTGAATGGTATTCTAACTGCTCGACCGACTATCATCTGTCTCCGCTGTTGCCCAATTAATACAAAGGCGTCGTCATTAGCACGTGCTTCTCGGCGGCGTCGCTGAACTCAGATGGCACCGACCCGTCTGATCAGCGCCATCACCTCTCCAGACCTAAATTAGCCGTCCCCGGACGATGGCCGCAGATGTTCAGGCATCCGAGGCATGCCCAGCACCCCCGGCACACCACGTCATCTCCAGAATCACTGGAGTCGCTGCCGGGTCGTGGCACCACACAGATGACCGACTCCGTCTGACCACCTCGGCCGGGCCGCCCAGGTCTGCCCGCCCCTGCCTGACCTCTGGGGCCCAGGCGCTCCGGCTTCCACAGCCCTGGCCGTCTGGCGTATCTGGCGGCTGCGTTCCGATGTGGCCACCACCGGTCTATCTACATGTCATTAGCATACGTCGATTTGGGCAATGCTCACGTGCATTTTGCTTTTGGTGACCCCAGAAGGTCGTTGTCTTTGCTGCCTATATTCATCGGTCAAGCTTGGTGGTGTTGCATGGTGTTACATCTGTTCTTTTCACATCTCCACCAACATTAACTGCTCACGATGACAATGACGTAGACGAATGACAATGAGATCTGCTTCTCTCGATGCCATATGGCTAACGTCGGCCGCCACGATTGCTCCCAAGGGTAGGCCTCCGTGGGTTAAGTACCCCTATGGAGTGATTAAATTCGCCCCTGTGCCTCGATATGTCTTGTCGCTGAATTCAATACAAAGAAAAGTCGGTTGTGGATGAACCTGGGTAATGTTGCTAAGTACGACTCAACGACACTGCTTATATATATATATATATATATATATATATATATATATATATATATATATATATATATATATGCATATATATATGTGTGTGTGTGTGTGTGTGTGTGTGTGTGTGTGTCTTCCACGGTTCATTCAGTAGATGTGTTAATTACAGTACGGTAAAGCGAACACCCTCTCGTAAGCTGAACTCAAGGTGAGCTTCATATCGCTCTCTGGTGCAACAACAATTAAGTCAGCTGCGCAATGGTCCTGCATCAGCCTACAGTGCACAGCGCATACTCCGCCGACACACACCCAAGCGTTCACAGGTCGTGACTATGTGTTGCCATGACTATTTGCGCTATCTCATCACCATACCCCATGCGGCCGCACACGCTTGCCTCGTGCACGCTCGCTTCATTGGGCCAATCCTCTCATCCCCGTAAACGTTTCCATGCTTCCAGCTAAGCGGTTTACCGCGGGGGCGAGGTCTGGCGCAGCGCTGCAGGCGCAGTTGCGCAACGCCACAAACGGCACGCGCGCCGCCGCCGCCGCGCTAGTGGACGGCGCCGCTTCGAGCGCGCGCGTGAGCCGTCAGGCCATCTGCATAGGCAGGCGATCAGACGAGACAGGTGGCGCTAATGGTCGGATGAGGTGGACCGCCGCTCCTGAACTGAGTGCGCCGCCACGCTGCCGATGCTGGAGTGGAGCCCGGCGGGCCGGACCCCCGGACTGGACCGTCCACAGGGTCAGTCCCTCTAGACCGGCTGACCTGAACCTGCGCCCCGGGTGGACAGGTAGTGGCCGAGTCCGGCTGGTCCAACCACAGCACAAGTCTGCTGTGTGTCAGCTTATCTGTCGTGAAATGTCGGAACATATTGTGTAGCGCTGTATGGAGAAGCTGATGACTGGATTGAACTGCATGGGTGGATGTGACTTCATGTATGTGTTCAGTGAAACGTATACCACATAGTTGCGTCTTTATGCGCGGCGTGGCATAAGAGGTGCCTCTCATTGTGGTAGCTATGAACATAAAATAATGCAGCAAACAAAGATTACCGTGAAGCCAACAAGCCTAAAGCTGAACTGAAGAATATTCGATTAGAGCAAAACGTTTACTTTTGTATCAAAGAAGGAACAGCTAAGCATTCCATTGATCGATTTCTTCTTTATATATAAGTGCAGTGGCTAGAGAAGCTCTTTTTCTTCGGTAATGACCGCAATGCATTGTTTAAAATGTAAGGCCGATTTCAAATCTTCACATTCACCCCACCTAGAAGCGAACTAGGTGTCTTTCAGGTTACTGATCGGCTGGAACCCTGCACACTGAGTATGCGCTAAATTTACTAATGGGCGGAAGTAGAGGAGCGTGACGGATATCTTCTCTCATCATCGGGGCTTATGTAGTGCTTTGCGGTTCTTATTTCCAACTAACATTTCCTTTAGATCATTGTTTATCCGTGCAAATGAGTTGGTTTGTCCCGGGAGAAGTATTCGGCAAAATCACCTCCCGAAATCCGTGGCGAAAATATCGCGCAGGTGCGTGTGTGTGTATGTGTGTGTACGTGCATGCGTGCGTGCGTGTTTATTTTTCGAAGGTGCTTCGATAATCTTTCTCGAAAAGGAGCAGCACCACATCCCAGGAGGCTTTCGAGGTAAGTCTTCGGAAAGCGAAGGCTGCCGATTCTACACGACGGGCAGAACCAGCACCAGCCGTTCACAAGGAACAGGCCAGTTTTTACCGTCACGCGCCACAGCCCAGGCGGCGACACAGTCCGCCTCCCATTCTCTCTCCTCTCCTCTCCTCTCTTCCGCCGTGCAGCGTTGCATGACGTCGTTTACATTCGGTAACGGTGCCGCGCGCCGCCGACCGACCGCCGCGTCGGCCGAGCCGGCCGCGCTCGCCGCCTCTCCGGTGTCTTGGGCGGCCACTTCCGCCGCCCGGCCGCCAACTGCCACACCTTGTCGTGCATCCGCCACGCCGGCGCGCGCTCAGCTGACCGTCGCCGCGGGCTCCGCCAGCCCAGCACCAGGTGGGGCGGCTCGGGAGGTACGGCCGGCCGCCCCGCCCGGCGCCGGCTCCGCAGGCGGGTACGGTGCTGCGCCCTGGCGGTACGGAGCGGCAGGTGGTCCGCTGCCCGGCGGCGGCATCCGGCGCGGCTCCAACGCGTGCCCAGCATCGGCAATGAGCCGCCATATAGAGCGTCAGGGGCGCCGCCTCGGCAGGTGTGTCCCGGCGCATTTCCTAAGAGCTGAAGCGGCGACCGACAGTGGTCGGGTTACACATGGTGTAGCAGCAGGGCCCCGGGTGGGGAACCTCGCTGTTCTGGTTTGGGAACATTTACTGAACGTCACCATTACCAGGCGTGAGTGGAAATTCCGTGGGGCAGGTATGGCCCATGCCACGCCAATGTTGCTGGCATACGAGGTCTATGGGCATGTACTCAAAACAATGTCATAAAAGGCGCAATTTCCCCACCCACTTTGACTGCGATCCTGTACTCGTGCTTCTTGGGACGAATTCAAGGTAGCAACGAGCCCATCGTGCCCTCTCCACATGATGCCGGAATTTTGTAAACATATTTTTGTTTTTTCCGCGGATTAAAAATATGCTTGCTTACTAATGGGTGCATTTAGTTTGAGATAATACTCGTTCAAATAGATTTCATTGATTTATTTTATGACCATTTCATAATTGTTCCCGGCGTTAGCCAATAGTATTAAACGTGCGCCTCTGTCCGACGATGTCACGTTAGTGCAGCGAAAGTCGGCGATGGCGTGCGCCAGCAAATGATGCGTGTTTGCGTGCTCGCTCCAGTCTGACCCATGACAGAGTGGGCCATGTTCCAGGCCCGGTCGGCTCGCCGCTCACTCGCATGTCGTGACTCCTGAGCCGACACCACATCCGTTCTTTCTCCGGCGGCCGGACACGCTTATCAATGGGCTGCGACTCTTCACCCGGCTCGTGACGACGCTCGTGATGCGTTATTCGCTCCGGCGGCCGCATGGCTTCCCGGCAGCCGGCGGCAGCCACTGTCGCCGGCTACAACGCAGCCTACTCACCACCTGGCGGCCGGTACTCCAACTATCCGGTCTGCCCGTGGCAAGGCAGTCCGCGAACGGGATAGGTGCCCGGAGCGGGACACTGGGGTCAGCAGCACGCTTCGGGAGAGGTCTCCGGAGCAGGACATCTCATTCATCTGGATAATATCCTCGTCAACACGCACGTTAGGCTGATACCCTCGTCAACACGCACGTTAGGCTGATAGGGAGAGGTCCCCGGAGCGGGACACTGGGGTCAGCAACGCGCTTCATTAAACTGGCTGATGTCCTCGTCAACACGCACGTTAGGCTGATAGGGATAGGTGAACCTTCTTGCCCTTGATCCCATAAATTCTGACTGTCGGAGATAGCAACACGAAGTAAGGAGGTAGGTCGGCGCATGTTGACTGGCAGGAGACCTAGGGGCGGCTGTTTTATGCACTTTCGTTATGGCACCGCGCTTCGACCAATTCTTGGTCTAAAGTCGAGCCAGGGGCCAACGTTTTCTTGTCTCTGAGCTGCCACGTCTTCGCTGATACAATTCACAACGGTCTTACACGTATCACACGTACCGTGAATGGCGCTGATCTGGTCAGGAATCCTGAGTAATTACTTACCGTCAGTCGTCACCACGGGCCAAACGGGGCCGAGCAGGCCAAGCATATGAATACGCCTTAGGCATGCTGTTATGCTGAGGCATACATGACCAGCATTAACCCAGGAAGCTTCTTCTTAATATATCCCCGAAATTGGAAGCTATTTCAGCAACTTACACCCGGGGTAAAATTGTTATACCATTTGTTAACTGTTTGTATCGTGGTATGTACATACATACAGCTTCCCTGTCATGTTACGCGGGGAACTGTATTGCTGGGCTTCCCTACGTCCAATAGCGGATGATAGGGCGGGGACCGATTCTTGACCAAAGCGGCGTAAGGTGTCATTTCAGCGGTAGTATGCACCACTTATTTTATGCGGGTGATGTCGTATTCTCTTTTCTCCGACCCTCATTCGACCTTCAAAAGTTCCTAAGCGAATGTGAGCAATACGCCTGTGAGCATGACATTGACAATATGATAAAGGCAGCTTGTAGCGATGTGTTCACTGCATTTTAGACGAATGATGCTAGGGTGACGAATGATGATGAGGCTTTAGTTCGCCTCATGTAATAATGAGATGGGGTACATGAGTAAACTTAGGACATGTGACATCAAACTCCCATGGTACGTGTACTAGTGCGGAAGTCGACAGCACTATCGTTGCTTGCGCTGCAGAACCGGCTCGCTGACAAGGAAGTTTGCAATGTGTAGCATGGGTGAGACTTTATATCTATATTGGTGCACATGTACCCGCAAGCCAAATGTGTGCACCCGCACGCATTGTTTGTGCACCCAGACAATGATCAAAGGGACTATGGAATACCCTTCCCCGCCCCTCCACCCACCCTCGGCTTCCCGCTCAGCAGCATGATTTGTAATTTTAATCCTCCAACCTTCTGAGAAGTCCTATGCCATGGATATCTGCACATCGACCAGGATTTCGATAAAATTACATCATTGATACGCATCCCTGTAGTTGGTAGGTATTTGTCCGTACCACTTGTCCTGTTCGACGGTCTGTGGTATGCTTTTCTGGTATTTAGCTTATGCTTCTATACCTACTGCAAAATGTTTAGTGCGTGATGTCAGTGTAGCCAGGGCGTTCAGTCTAATATTCTTAATAATAAATATTCTTGGCTTAACTATGTCGGCAGCCGGGTGTTTACAAACATTTTAGAACGCAGGCGCAGAGGCATCCGTATGTAATTGGACCGCCGAGTCCATAAAATATAGTTATATATATATATATATATATATATATATATATATATATATATATATATATATTTTCTCTCTATCTCTATCTCTCTCTCTCTCTCTCTCTCTCTCTCTCTCTCTCTCTCTCTCTCTCTCTCTCTCTCTCTCTCTCTCTCTCTCTCTCTCTCTCTCTTTCTTTCTGCAAATTATCCTGAAAATCTTGCAGGTACAGCCAGCCCAGTTTACGAGGTATTTGCATGGACGCTAAGCCAAGTCCATCCACTGCTTATAGGAATAGGAAACACTCCACTGCACATGTCAACCATTTGTGTGGTCTCTGGAGTTGACAAGGCTCATTCACAGTGAATTGGGTCTCCATAAATTAATTTAAATTCGAGCTCAGGAAATCAGCAGTTGTCAGCTAATCAGGACAACCGGGCAGCCATTTGACCGTGATTCCAAGAATGGGCGCAGCCATGGGTCACTTGGGCACGAGGTCTACCTCATATTTGCCCGGCCGAGTTCCTAAATTAGATCACTGGGGACCATTACTCAGCACTATTCGCCGGGAGCTTCCGTGCTGACCATCGATAAACAATGATCTTGTCAGGACTAGAGCAGATATTTCATGAGCGTGAAAAAAATGGGGCGGTGCGTCAAACTCAAATCGGTCTGACAATGATGGTGTGCATAATAAAACCATTATCCGATCGTTCCACTGCTAATTATCCGTCAGTTGTGATTACGGCGTGGTCCAATCAGTTATCTGTCCAAAGTCACCGATGTGACCTTGTGGAGCAGCTGCGGTTGCCGGCTGACCCAGCTGGGTCTGGACCTTCACCGCAGCTGCCTCTACAGGGCTGTGGAGAGACTCCCTCCCAGTCACCGATGCTGAAGGTCTTTCACCGTCCTGGATCGCGGGACAGCCGTTAATGGCCTCGGCACGGGTGCCTGGACCCCCTGGAGGGTACCGTCCGAGGGTCGGGTTGCCCCGCTCCCCGCTATTTACCTATCACGCTGTCATCAGTCCGGGTGATCGCCCATTGATCTCCCGTTTGGGGCGCAGCGGCAGTGGACTGAACGGCACCCCGCCGTGAACGGTGACGGTGGGATGATCAGATAAAGGCGTACGCCGTGTTTGTATTGAGGGGGAAATTGTCACCAAGCCCATTCGTCCGATCAAACGGCGATAGGCTGATGCCCGACCGAAGCGGTTGGTATGCACTCTGTTTTGATGAAGCCTGCGTGAGAAGTCGTGTGTGTATAGCTGCGATCCAGTAACTGATCACAGAAGACGTGCCGATCACGCGCACCTGGGGTCATTACATTGGCGAGTCAGGGGGGGAAGCTGGGGGAAATGTTCCACCCTACCATGGAAATGGGGCGCCTCTCTGACTGAAAAGGTGCCCCTCCAAAACGTTCGACTCTCCCCATCCCTCATATTTTTCAGCCTGAGGCGCCCCTCTGAGTAGAAATGGCACCACTCTGGGCACAAGCGGCGCCCATGTAGAACGATTGAGCAATCCCCCGGCCTTTGAAAATGTTCTCATATCAGTGGCGCTCCTCCGGAGAAATAGCGCCCATTCAGATAAGTGCCCCCCCCAGCAAGATACATAGATCAGTTCTTGGTTCATTGTTTGGTGGCCGCTGGGTTGTGGGAAACCATGCATAGCCTTAAAGCTGGTGCCATCGGTGTTGGTCCGTGATGATGGATGCCGCTGTGGAGCATTGGCAGTCAAAATGAGCATGGTGGCTCGTCTGCAAGTCCGGGTCTTCCAAACTTGATCAAACGCCGCAAAACGCGCGTTGGGGTGTATTGCTGGTGTTAGGTACACGCAAACTTAACCAGCCCTCATCGACAAAGGGAAGGCAACTGTTGCAAATAGTGTGGACGATACGCAAGTGTTGCCGTGGATGAACGATTCACATGCTATCCGCGTAATGACCGGCTCGCCGACCATCCATCAGGTGTGCTGTACTGCCATACACACTGAGTACCCTGCGCCGCCTACCTTATCGCAGGCAACAGCTAATCAGGCTTTGTTCTCGAATATTCACCTGGGAAAGAGTATGTAGACTTCGGGGCATACTTGACAATGGTTCTAAACGCAAACGTTAAATAGAGTTGTGCGTATCGGCATCGATCACACTCATGTCATCAACCAGAGAGGCAATTACACACCTGTAATTACCTGTCTGGCTGCATATGACAGCTCTATCATATACAGTAGCACGAGCTGAAAGGACCCACTCTGCTTACACGGAGCAAATGTCCGCTGCCTGGTACTGATTGTCCAATTGTACAGACGGCTGAGCAGTCTCTGTAGGTTACCTGACGTGCGGTCTACACAGCAGTGAGCGGACACCGTGCTGGCCAGGGGAGCTGAGTGGCGATCTCCAACAAAGTTCACTTAATATTGCATATATACCGATAAAAATTGTCCAACTATATCATGCACACAAGAATAAAAATGCACTGCACTTGCTGGTAATTGTCTAAACCGAACGGCGTCGAGGTTGGTGAATTCGGACAAGCGGTAGAGATGTTCTTAGGGGTATGGAGTGAAAAGACCGCATTGATTTACGTCCCGAAGACGCTTTGTGGTGGCACAGTACAGGCAGCCTGCCCTTACCTTAAGATATACAGTACTTTCGCCATGGTTTAAAAGGTTGAACAGTAAACCGAACATAGACTGGGCCCAATCCAGCTAATGTTGGATCACCTGAAGCCTACGGATGCTGGATCGCGTGAGACCTAGTGATGCTGGAATGTGTAGAAGCTACGGATGTTAGCTCGCTTACGACGTACGGATGTCAAATCGTGTGATGCGCTTGCAGCAGAAATTGGCTCTGCCCATTGGCATGTTGCCAAGTCTTGGAGCATTTGGCCAATATTTGGCAGCATTTGATTCGTGAGACTATTTTGCTCTCCTTTATCGCGTTTCCGAGATATGTTCGGAGCTATTAGGACGAGGCCAAAGTTGGAAGCCCGCATATTTTCGGAAAGAGTCGGATACATGCAGTGTGCCGTCATAAAACATCCTTAGCATGCTAAACAATGCTGTCTTTCCACTCAGCACCCCCACAAACATCGGCAGTGACGGGGTTTTGGCTCTCCGAAATCATGAGTTACGATGCCGTTCCATCTGTAAGACTCACCCTTCTGTCAGCATCCTACGATCTTTCCGAGAAGTGCTTCGATGACACAAGCAGTCTTTGCCAAACGGCGGCCCAGGAGCTACTCATTAGATCAGGTGAAAAGCTTCAAAGCTTGGCTGGTTGCCAAGAACGAGGAGCAGGCCGGCATGAGCTAAGATTGATGTGCGTGGGAAACAAAGGTCAACAGAGGTCTCCGTATGGGGGGGGGGATGAAACGAGCAATGACCCTCTCCCGGAAGTAGCGTTGTAATGAAGGCGGATCCATCAATTTCCCGGTGAAATATCGGTAATCGAATATGTCTGCACAGGCGGATCAGAGTATATGAGATTGAAAATGAAAGCTTGAAGGCCAGACCAGTGTTACAGCGCACATCGCACACAGAGTGATCGATCTATAACACCACGCGCGATATTTACATGAAGCGGTATTTGTGCCACGGAAACCTGATCTCACAGATGCAACGGATACCTGGTGTCACAGACACCACGGACACCTGGTGTCACAGACACCATGGACACCTGGTGTCACAGACACCACGGACACCTGATGTCACAGACACGCTGATAGTATGGGTTATTTACCGTGCCTATGGTTTTCTTTATGTATCCATACCTCAAAACTAATAACAGCAATACAATTCGCATCCGTGCAATTATGTAGTTCTACCTCGTGTGAATTACGCATGAACATTTATGCATACAAAATGCATGTACGTGGGGAACGTCAGAGCAGTATTGCCATTGCTTCCGGAGACCTCACATATTAGCGACATGACTTAGCTAGGAAATAATCTATGTCTAAACACCCATCTCTTCAGCCTCTTCAGCGGCTCCATATTCTCCACAACTTGACCAGTTTAGTCTTTGGCGCTGGCTTCCACTCCTCGTGCTGCTGGTGGTGGCAGACATAGATCAGCTCCACACAGTATGGCCACCCGGCTGTCACCGCCCGCCATGACATTTCTCGTCCATTCACGTCTGGCGCTGTTAGCGGCTGTTTGGTGGCTGTTGTGGTCATCGCAGCCCTCCCTCTCCCATCCTAGCCCTCCCTCTCCCATCGTACGTCATGTCGACAGTTGGCAGTCGGCCATCGTACTGAAGCACACCCGGTGTCCCGGAAGGAGCGTTTTTTTCGGTTCCCACGAGTTCCAAAACACTACCGCCAGCTGGGCTAGTTATTAGGCAATTGTGGGTAAAGCCCAAGTGATACAGTGCCATCTGCCTCAGTTAAAGGTTTGGCAGGCATAATTGCTCATAATAACCACAGCACCAGCGCAGCATTAGCTCTATGTCAGCGAATGCTGGAAACCTACGAAAAGCACAACCTTCCCGATGATCCTGCGCAGGTATAGGTTTTGCACTAGCAGACCACGCATGTGCGCTATTAATATATATATATATATATATATATATATATATATATATATATATATATATATATATATATATATACATATGCATATTCATACATACATACATACATACATACATACATACATACATACATACATACATACATACATACATACATATTTGACGACAGCTGTACTTTCGGTTCTTCACGGCACAAGGCAAGTTGGATGTTCCAAATACGGTATGATTCTGTGCTGCAAGACGTGTCAATGGCCATGTGTCAGTAGGTGGGCTGATGTACAGTGACATTATCTTGCATACAATGCACAGTGCATCAATTCGCATGCTGTATCAGAGATAAGTCACGATTTGTGCACAACGACCTGCAATGCCATGGGATTGGTTATGCACGGGTGCAATACTGCTGGTTAATTTCCCGCCTAGCGTGTCGTTTCGGCAGTCATCCCGGCTGAAGGTTGCTGGATTTGACAGATGAGTCGCCGCAAACTTCTACCGGATGTTGATGGGCCAGGCTTAAGCAGCTCATCTGTGTAAAACGGGAAGCGTTGTCCAATTCGGTGAAAGGTGGGTGGTGATGGGACTCAATCACATTCCGTGGTGGTGGACACGCTTCACTATAGTCAGCGGTGACGACGCCCACCCGTGGTGGTGATACGCCCCCACCTTACTCGGCGGTGACACCGCCCACCCGTGGTGGGGATACGCACGGTGACGACGCCCACCCGTGATGGTGATATGCCCCCACCATCCTTGGTGGTGACGAAGCCCGTGATGGCAGCCACGGTTATTGCGTGCTTGTGGTTACAGCAGATGGTGACAATTAGCGTTCCGAAACATGCTACCGGATGTCGTACAATTCCAACGCCTACGGAAGCTAAAGAGTAACGAAATTAATGGAGCTCAAAATTGAATTTGTGTGTCCATTGTGCTTTGATATGAATAAACCATATGATATGCTTTGATATGAATAAACCATACGTCTGGGGATACTTAGCAAAGCTAAAAGGGCTTATTACAATGCTAATTTTGTACGCATTACGTGCTTTGGAGACATGTCAAAAATGTCATACATCCATAATTTCACTGTGAGGTTTGCTGCGCCAACGACAAGTAAATTTTCCTCACGTCAAACCGGCATATCGCCGCGGTCTTGTTATCCCTGCATGAACCGGAGCGGAGGGGGGTCATCCGGAGCGGAGGGGGGTCATCCGGAGCGGAGGGTGGTCATGCGGAGCGGAGGGTGGTCATCCGGAGCGGAGGGTGGTCATCCGGAGCGGAGGATGGTCATCCGGAGCGGAGGATGGTCATCCGGAGCGGAGGGGGGTCATCCGGAGCGGAGGGGGGTTATCCGGAGCGGAGGGTGGTCATGCGGAGCGTGACCGGACCGGTGCACCCTGGCCGTGGCGCGGGCCGATCGTGGCGCGGGCCGATCGTGGCGCAAACACGGTGCCATGCCCATGCCTCGCTACTCCCGCCAGCATCCCCCCCCTTTCTTCGCCCTTCATCGACGGCTGATGGGCGCAGATAGCATTCCGAATGGCGCGCAAAGCTGCTCGGAATTCGGCCAGTCCCGGCCGACTACCGGCGAAACAGCAGCAGCGCCGGGCCAGCAAACAACTCGTGTCGAGCGGGGCCGATCACGCTGTCACACACACACACACACCCACACACACACACACACACACACACACACACACACACACACACACACACACACAACAGGGCTGATGTGAGGGTACAAGTACAATGAGCAATTGTGAATCATATCACCTCTCCGCCCCAGCAGGGACAGATAGTTGTGAGGAAGGAAATGCGTCAAAGAAGGTGAGTGACGAACGAAAGCAGCACTCCATTGGCTTTGTGTGGCAGCCCAGTGACATTTCAATCATAACCAGCGTCCTGTCTCACAAAGAGTTCTGCCAACACTTCGCGTGAAAGAAGATGTTTTTCTCGATTTCATTGATCCAGTCTCATAAAAACTAGAATCTACAGAACTACGCACACTAACTACAAGATGGGCAAACCATAGGAGGTGTGGGTTTTGTGAAGCGGACGTGTTGCGTCAACATACGCCGGTGCAGAGTGGATGGAGGGGCGTAGAATACCAAACTATTGTGACGCTGTTCCCCGACCATTGCGGGGGCGTGAGTATTCCCTGTATATGCATGTCAGCGGTAGCCGTGCAGTGTGTAGCCATCAGTGGGTGGACATGCAGTGTGTAGCCATCAGTAGGTGGTCATACAGTGGGTAACCATCGGTGGGTGACCCGTTAGGGATTAGCCATCAGTAGGTGGACATGCAGTGTGTAGCCATCAATGGGTGTCTCATATAGTGTGTAGCCATCAGTGGTGTATCATACAGGGTGTAGCCATCAGTGGGTGTATCACAGTGTGTAGCCATCAGTGGGTGGTCGTGCAGTGTGTAGCCATCAGTGGGTGTCTCATATAGTGTGTAGCCATCAGTGGTGTATCATGCAGTGTGTAGCCATCAGTGGGTGTCTCATATAGTGTGTAGCCATCAGTGGTGTATCATGCAGGGTGTAGCCATCAGTGGGTGTCTCATATAGTGTGTAGCCATCAGTGGTGTATCATGCAGGGTGTAGCCATCAGTGGGTGTCTCATATAGTGTGTAGCCATCAGTGGTGTATCATGCAGTGTGTAGCCATCAGTGGGTGTCTCATATAGTGTGTAGCCATCAGTGGTGTATCATACAGGGTGTAGCCATCAGTGGGTGTTCACAGTGTGTAGCCATCAGTGGGTGTCTCTTTTGCGGCAGTGTGTAGCCATCAGTGGGTGTCTCATATAGTGTGTAGCCATCAGTGGTGTATCATGCAGGGTGTAGCCATCAGTGGGTGTCTCATATAGTGTGTAGCCATCAGTGGTGTATCATGCAGGGTGTAGCCATCAGTGGGTGTCTCATATAGTGTGTAGCCATCAGTGGTGTATCATGCAGGGTGTAGCCATCAGTGGGTGTCTCATATAGTGTGTAGCCATCAGTGGTGTATCATGCAGTGTGTAGCCATCAGTGGGTGTCTCATATAGTGTGTAGCCATCAGTGGTGTATCATGCAGGGTGTAGCCATCAGTGGGTGTCTCTATAGTGTGTAGCCATCAGTGGTGTATCATGCAGTGTGTAGCCATCAGTGGGTGTCTCATATAGTGTGTAGCCATCAGTGGTGTATCATGCAGGGTGTAGCCATCAGTGGGTGTCTCATATAGTGTGTAGCCATCAGTGGTGTATCATGCAGGGTGTAGCCATCAGTGGGTGTCTCTATAGTGTGTAGCCATCAGTGGTGTATCATGCAGGGTGTAGCCATCAGTGGGTGTCTCATATAGTGTGTAGCCATCAGTGGTGTATCATGCAGTGTGTAGCCATCAGTGGGTGTCTCATATAGTGTGTAGCCATCAGTGGTGTATCATGCAGTGTGTAGCCATCAGTGGGTGTCTCATATAGTGTGTAGCCATCAGTGGTGTATCATGCAGGGTGTAGCCATCAGTGGGTGTCTCACAGTGTGTAGCCATCAGTGGGTGGTCGTGCAGTGTGTAGCCATCAGTGGGTGGTCGTGCAGTGTGTAGCCATCAGTGGGTGGTCATACAGTGGGTAACCATCGGTGGATGACCCGTTAGGGATTAGCCATCAGTAGGTGGACATGCAGTGTGTAGCCATCAATGGGTGTCTCATATAGTGTGTAGCCATCAGTGGTGTATCATACAGGGTGTAGCCATCAGTGGGTGTCTCACAGTGTGTAGCCATCAGTGGGTGGTCGTGCAGTGTGTAGCCATCAGTGGGTGTCTCACAGTGTGTAGCCATCAGTGGGTGGTCGTGCAGTGTGTAGCCATCAGTGGGTGTCTCTATAGTGTGTAGCCATCAGTGGGTTGTCGTGCAGTGTGTAGCCATCAGTAGGTGGTCATACAGTGGGTAACCATCGGTGGGTGACCCGTTAGGGATTAGCCATCAGTAGGTGGACATGCAGTGTGTAGCCATCAATGGGTGTCTCATATAGTGTGTAGCCATCAGTGGTGTATCATGCAGGGTGTAGCCATCAGTGGGTGTCTCACAGTGTGTAGCCATCAGTGGGTGGTCGTGCAGTGTGTAGCCATCAGTGGGTGTGTCGTGCAGTGTGTAGCCATCAGTGGGTGGTCGTGCAGTGTGTAGCCATCAGTGGGTGGTCGTGTAGTGTGTAGCCATCAGTGGGTGGCTATGTTCATGGGCACGCATCAGTGGTACATACTCGTATATAAAATAAATTAGCGAATCCTACATAGGCCGTATATGGCCAGCTTATGATGACAAAACTCATCTGTGCGCATAAGTCGAGTGTGAAGAGAGCAGCACGCCATTGTACTCCCTTCCTCCTCCCTGGAGGGGTAGCTACAGACCGCTTGATGGAGGACGTACCCGATGTATGTGCTGTAACCAGCTCAGGATGGGTGATCTTGCTGAAGTCGTTGTCGGCATCTGGAGCACGCAGGAGAGTCGCAGGCTCTCCAGCTGGCTGTTGTCGCCCAGAGGGTATGGTAGCTGGCAGTACACGGTGTCGCAATGGTCACATTATCATCACATTACCATCCTCCAAGATTGGCCGATGACCCGACTACTCCGCATAGGAAAACTTCAGGGTCTTCAGAGTCAGGAAAACTCAGCTATCATCCGTCAGCATTCACAAGAGCATGAGCGCGGAGCCGAGGTGGACGCGGTACATGCGGTACGTGCGGTATGTGTGGTGTTTGAAAGCGAACTTTTTTCTGTAAGCGCTACACGAAGCAGCTCAAGATGACGTTCTTGTATCCGATCCGTCACACACCGTGTGCTTGCTTAGCAGTCAGCGACGACAATATGTGAATGCCATCCCTGACCAAAGTCGTCATAATCCCGCGATGGGAAGGGCATTTTTAAGTACTTCGAAGTGTTCATTGCACATGTTCACCTGTGTGGCACCGAGATTAGCTTTCAGCACCAATTCCGTGTTAACTTATGTTTTGATGCCATTGCCATCTTCTTTGTAGAGAGGGGGAGGGGGTCGCAGGACGGCAACAGCTCAGGCCATTGAGGCTACCGCTTCCCACCGTCAGTTCGAATGATGCAGAAAAGTCAGAACTGTACAAGCATTTCAATAAAATAGGTATGGTACTTGTCCAAGAAATTGCAGACAAATCAAACCTGAGCAATGTGCAGAATTGCATAGTAAACTTCCCCAATATTCTACTTCCGCCTCCCGCTCCTCCACCATACCACTTCTAATGTCGTCCCACACTGAAGATTATCCGTGGCAAGATCAGGAGACATTCCAAACCGCACCCGAAGCAATCCAACAGAGCGACACGTTTTCCAGCTTCGGAGTGCACCAGTTCCCAGCAGGGAGGCCGCAGGTGCGCCCTCACTGTCAGTGTGATGCATTTATGGTGCTTGCTGATGAATTCCTGCAGCAACACATAATTAAATGGAAACCCTCGCTGAAGGCGGAAGGCCACGCGGGTGCGGTTCCAAGGGATTCTCGAATAAATCATCACGTGCCACGCATTTGCAGCATCATCTTATGTATCGCACGTGTATTACATGGTGAAGAATAGATTGGACCAGCAATGAGGTAGGCCTTCAGATCCGACACACCGCGCAGATCTGATGGAGCGTAATCATGCTGTCCTTCTAACTCTGTGTTGGCAGACCAATGAAATTTGCAAGGCATATTTTGCAGGAATGTCGAGTAAGCCCTAAGCCTCACGTAACACCCAGCGGAACAGCTTGCATGTACCTGTAACACCCCGTGAAGCAGCTTGTACCTGTGACTACCGCAGACGGCACCACGGCAGACGCGTCCGGGCGTGGCCAGGGTCAGACGATGTGCAAAGCGAGGCCACGATGAGTCGACATGCGGCCCACGCTCATACCCGAGATCAGTGATGGCGCCCAGGTCCGACCTACGTACAATGTACATGCCATGTCTGACCGGTTAGTCCTCAAATGGCGCCAGCTCCTCTAGATAAAGTCGACAAAAAGTGTCATGTGCAATACCCGAGAACAAACCATACAGAACGATCCACTTGAATCTCCAGTTTCTGACCCGGAAGACCCGGGACTGCAGCTAGGACGCAGGGACAAGGCTGGTACAATATACCACATTATGCCACATTATACCAGATTATACCACACTATGCCACACAATACGAGGGCACTGTGAAGTCTTTCAAACCAGCGGAGAACGTGGCATATGGTTACGTGATTAGGCCGGTTCCTGCGGAGCCGTTTCCTGCTAGAGAAATGCTGAGTGCACCTACAGCAACCGGGTTGAGATATTGCACGAATGCGATGATTTCAGCCCTTGTGTGGGTTGATTAACTTGCTACGCGAATATCATAACACTTGTAAAATCCTCGGTATGTGATCATCAGGCATCACGTTTGCAATGTAGTCCTAGATGAAGATTGCAATGCGACCATTAACCGAAGGAGTGTTCTTCAGGTGTGTCCTGAGGACGACTGCGTCCGTCCGGGAGATGGTCGGACCCCGCGGACAACCGTCCGTCCGGGAGAGGGTCAGAGCCCGCAGGTCGGGAGAAGGTCATACTCCGCGTCCATTCGAGAGAGGGGTCAGAGCCCGCAATCCGGGATAGGGTTAGGCTCTGCGTCCGTCCGGGAAAGGGTCAGATCTCACAGCCCGGGGAGAGGGTCAGAGTCCACGTTTCTCCGGGAAACAATCACACCCCACAGCATATCATCACTCTCCGGAACGAATTGTCAAATTGGCCTAATTGGACAATGTGTTCCTCAGTACTGGCCGGTCGCCCCCGCAGTACTTCGCCCCAACGTGTTGCCGGAATTGTCCAGAACGGGACGCCCCTCCCTCCCCGCTGTGCACAATGAAAGTAAAAGGCGGCGACGGAGCGTGAAGGCGGACCGTTCATTAGCGGGTATTTACGCCAGGTGCAGGGCGCCGCCGAGTGGGGAGGTGCACACCACAGAGACTGGCCGCCAGGTCAGGTCGAGGTCACTGTGTGCCTGTCGGCGTGGTGGGGTACCGGCTGTGGTGCTGAAATGGTCCGTGACGGAGGTGAGGGCGCGATCTGGCACCATTGTGCCACAACACTGGCGGGGAAACCTCAGTGCATCACATACATTTACACCACACTGGCGGGAGCCGTTAGCGCACCATACATCGCCATTAAGGGACTATTGAACTACCTAGCTTTCTGTGCGAGGACCGGTGCTCGTATTGCTGCTGGTGAGAGCCGGTGGCCACACACACTACATCCCTCCATGAGTGCAATCGAGCTCCTCTCAACCTTGTTAGTCCGCTCGTCCGTCTGCCCCCCGGTGACGGCGCGTCTCCGACTCTGTCTCTGCCAATCCGTCCGCCCGTCTGTCTGCCATTTGATGGATGGTAGGTCTCTGTGCTGAAGATGCGCGAGAGAACACATTATCGCCGGGGTCAGCTTTTCCGTGCCGACACATCCCCGAGGTGCCCACCCCGCCCCGATGCAGGTCATCTGAGGCGGTGGGGTTGGGCCATGACAAGGACGGCGCACGTCCCCAGAGGTACCCGCCCCGCCCCGATGCAGGTCACCTGAGGCGGTGGGGTGTCTCTAGAGGTGCCCACCCTGCCCCGATGCAGGTCATCTGAGGCGGTGGGGTTGGGCCATGACAAGGACGGCGCACGTCCCCAGAGGTACCCGCCCCGCCCCGATGCAGGTCACCTGAGGCGGTGGGGTGTCTCTAGAGGTGCCCACCCTGCCCCGATGCAGGTCATCTGAGGCGGTGGGGTGTCTCTAGAGGTGCCCACCCTGTCCCGATGCAGGTCATCTGAGGCGGTGGGGTGTCTCTAGAGGTGCCCACCCTGCCCCGATGCAGGTCATCTGAGGCGGTGGGGTGTCTCTAGAGGTGCCCACCCTGCCCCGATGCAGGTCATCTGAGGCGGTGGGGTGTCTCTAGAGGTGCCCACCCTGCCCCGATGCAGGTCATCTGAGGCGGTGGGGTGTCTCTAGAGGTGCCCACCCTGCCCCGATGCAGGTCACCTGAGGCGGTGGGGTGTCTCTAGAGGTGCCCACCCTGCCCCGATGCAGGTCACCTGAGGCGGTGGGGTGTCTCTAGAGGTGCCCACCCTGCCCCGATGCAGGTCACCTGAGGCGGTGGGGTGTCTCTAGAGGTGCCCACCCTGCCCCGATGCAGGTCATCTGAGGCGGTGGGGTTGGGCCATGACAAGGACGGCGCACGTCTCCAGGGGTACCCGCCCCGCCCCGATGCAAGTCACCTGAGGCGGTAGGGTGTCTCTAGAGGTGCCCACCCTGCCCCGATGCAGGTCATCTGAGGCGGTGGGGTTGGGCCATGACAAGGACGGCGCACGTCTCCAGGGGTACCCGCCCCGCTCCGATGCAGGTCACCTGAGGCGGTGGGGTGTCTCTAGAGGTGCCCACCCTGCCCCGATGCAGGTCATCTGAGGCGGTGGGGTGTCTCTAGAGGTGCCCACCCTGCCCCGATGCAGGTCATCTGAGGCGGTGGGGTGTCTCTAGAGGTGCCCACCCTGCCCCGATGCAGGTCATCTGAGGCGGTGGGGTTGGGCCATGACAAGGACGGCGCACGTCTCCAGGGGTACCCGCCCCGCTCCGATGCAGGTCACCTGAGGCGGTGGGGTTGAGCCATGACAAGGACGGCGCACGTCTCCAGGGGTACCCGCCCCACCCCTCTGCAGGTCACCTGAGGCGGTGGGGCTGCGCCATGACAAGGACGGCGCACGTCTCCAGGGGTACCCCGCCCCGATGCAGATCACCTGAGGCGGTGGGGCTGCGCCATGACAAGGACGGCGCACGTCTCCAGGGGTACCCCCGCCCCGATGCAGATCACCTGAGGCGGTGGGGCTGCGCCATGACAAGGACGGCGCACGTCTCCAGGGGTACCCCCCCCCCCGCCCCGATGCAGATCACCTGAGGCGGTGGGGCTGCGCCATAACAAGGACGGCGCACGTCCCCAGAGGTACGGCCGCCTGGAATTTCTGCCGTGGTCCATCTAAATTGGAGACGGCCGTCGGCTGATATCAAAGTCGGCCCGGCGCGGCGAGGGGGCATAATCGCCGGCCGTTCCGTCTTGATTAGACCTTGAATAAATTCATTACATATATGGCTGTTGGTCGCCAGGGGTGAGGCGAGGGGGAAGGCCACGACACAGATCTGGTCAGGGATCCGTGGCCGCGTGGCCGTCGCCTCAGGAACTGCGCCGACATATCATTAGTGTGCCCTTCAGCGGTCCCGTTCCGCAATCCAGCGTCGGCAATGGCAGTTGACACGACAAGAGCGTACGCTGCCCGACGAGAGCCGTTGTATTGCCAAAGCCGGTGCTCTGGTAAATCGCAAAACTATCTAACGTCCGAGCAGGTGGGATGATTTTTCACCTAGATCTCGTTAAGATAGCTCGATTGTACAACAATACATTCCAAGGACGCAAGTGATAACTGAAGTCAATCACCCATCGCATTGAACTTGGCATACCTTGACAAGATCTCTGACAAGTCGTTTATTATCACAAGCCATGATACCTCTGCTTCGTTGTTCCTCACAAGGTAAGCTTCAGATACAAATAACGTTTGGCGCGATTTATATCCCACACGTCAATACCACTGGATCAGTGGTATTGAAGTTTCCATTGTAGATATCTGTGCACATGAATAGCACGTGATGTGTACATCTAAATTTCACAAATATAATAAATGTAACCTAACTAAGGCAGAATAAACCAAAATAATACCACATAGCAAATTAACAGAATCCTAACAATGCAAGACGCCTGGGTTGAACACCTGTCAATTCCTCGCCAAAAAAAGAACAAAATCCTCGTGGCGGAGGCTAATCGGTAATTAGTATCTCGGAGCTGGGATGCGATCTTAAAATACAAGAAATCCACAATTTGTCATTTTCCGGTAGTGCTAGCGATAGTGTTATTTAAGGATGCCTGCCTGGTCGGTGCATCGCTAAATAACAGGTACCTACCACAGTATTTAAGTACATAGCGAAGAAGCTAGAGAAAGCGGTCTTAAATCATGTTCCATCACACCGCAAAAGAAAAGAATGACTGGGAACGAACTTTGGCATATATGATTGTGCCGATGCAAGGTCTGTCTATTCTGTGATTTTTGTTTCTCTATCATTAAGAACACAAACACACACAGACACACGCAGACACACACACACACACACACACACACACACACACACACACACACACACACACACACACACACACACACCTACGCACACACACACGGGTATATATTTATATATATATATGTGTGTGTGTGTGTGTGTGTCTGTGTGTGTGCATGTGTGTGTGTGTCTGTGAGTGTGTGTGTGTATGTGTGTGTATGTGTGTGTGTGTGTGTGTGTGTGTGAGTGTGTGTGTGTGTGTGTGTGTGTGTGTGTCTGGCAAGCATTGCTGGCAGGATTAGTTTCTCTTGCAGTATGACCAGTTGTCCCTGGAATTTACTTCGCTGTGCATAATTGGCATTACATTTTCTTGTATTTAGTACCGTACGTCGTAGCTGGCAAATTATACCACCCGTCTAGAGTCCTTATCGTATACTGTTCTCAGATTATCTTCGGTGAATATGTCTTGTGCTGGTTAGACATTTCATTGATATCCGGCAGTGAATTAACCTGAGGGTCACAAAATGTTCAGGAATTCTTCAATGCGCACCTTATTACCGAAAACAGAATGTGGAGGAACGTCTCACCCCCCTCCCTTGTTCCTTACACCAGTTGGTGATGAGCATCCCCGGACCACCGGAAGCGAAATGCGAAGCTACACCCATGTTCCCCACGTTTTTCTCATGTTTATATGCCATTTCAGAGCCATGACGATGAATCCCCGCACCACCGTACATGATGAAGTGGTGAGACTACGAAGCACCAGTGACCTTCAACCAATTACCGAATATTCAGGGCTAGAGTATTTCACGACATATCAATTCAAATCAAGCGATCGATCACTTCCAACCTTTCCCGGTTTTTCTTCCGGCCTCTCCTCCCAGCGTTACTAATTTAATTATGTTGGCGTTTATGTCAGTTGCTATGATGACGTCAGAAAGTGTGGTATGACGTCACCGGTGGTAGCCGTCATGACCGGTGCCCGCCGGCTCATTTATAGCTGACCCGGTGCAACGCTGGTCGGCGGGACGGCGTGATCAACAAAGCACTCATCCGCCGGTAGAACGTGTCAAGTTTTCGAGAAAGAAAACCAAGCTGAAGGCTTCGCAATGATTCAGTAAAAGTTGGGTGACGCCCTCCGTAACTTTATTACTGCATAGAACACATTTCCTCTACTGGGATTACACTAACTTGAAGATTAGATCCATGAAGTTGTAAGTGCATATGCTACTGGATGAAGATTGAGCGCCGTCAACAAAACTAATTCAGACAGAACGCAAAGGAACACTAGCGTTGCTTGGAGTGGGCATGTGGATATGTACTGATCCGATACACATTCGTGCCAGGATGCTCGCTATCTATAGGCAAAATACATTCAGTATCAATCGGCATAAGGCGCTGTTCGAGGCGCCAGATGGGCTAGTGCAAGAGGCGAGCTATGTGACTCCCCCGCTGTGGGAACAACAAGATCGGGAACCTTACCGCGAGGGGTGACTTGCGGACCAACCTCAGCGACGCGCACTCGTGGCACCTGGTAGAGACCTGCACCTTATTGCGTTCAGCTCTCGCAGAAATGTGGCAATTGCGGAAATAAACAAAAAGTATTTGGGCAATTCGGCACAGCGCATTCACGTTTCGGATGCTTGTTCTATATTCGGCAGAGGAGCACAATTATGATGGTGGAAATAGTGCTCAAATTTCGCATATGTGCATTGAACCTGGTTCAGCATTGAATCGTCTGAACCAACCTGATTCAGCTGAACCTAGACTGCACTACTATACCGGCATCTACCTCATCTGCCAAATATAGCTTGCATACATCAAATTTAGTCCCATACGGGACAGGCGGCACGAAGTTTATCCCTTCCCCTACTCTCCCAGCCGGTGGTTCTATGTTTGTTCCTCCTGAACGCTTGGAAGCTTCAGCATCCTTAAGGGGTGCTTAATTTTAACTTGATATATCTTACCTTGTAAAGGGAGGCAAAAAATTATGGCTTTTGGTAGGAAGATTATGTCTGGGTTCGTTATTTTTAGAAATTGCCTGGTTTTTATCAAGCTGCGAGGATAAGCCCCAGCTTTGCCCCTGACTCGGCCGATGATGATTTTCCTGTGAAAGACTTCCCGAAAAGCTTCAAATCAGGCGTAGAGAGTGCTTATTAGACGTACAGTGCTTATAATGGAAAGTGGGATAATATGGATATTTGACACCATTATGTACTTCAAATGGCCTACTATTCGATTCCCTGATTCCGCCATTAGAATAGCATGCATTTGGCACATCACTTGCCTATGATGTCATTATTTTTGTTCAGGGCAACATTATGTTCAAAACCGAACTCATCATAAGCGAAGAAAACATCCTAAAATATTTTCCTATTTATTTACGACCTGCACTCGCGTATTAATTTTTTAAATTCATTAATTCTTACTTGAATTGAACGACCCTTACATTGGTTGTAAAAAAAATGGTATAGGCTAGGAGGGCATCAGTGCGAGATAGAAAAGTAGTGGAGTCTGGAATATGCCCCGGTGTTCCTTTCTTGCTCGACTCCTGTGCCCGCACCTTTCACACTTTTCGAACTTCAGTTTTACAGAAATGGAGATCACGTCACAAGAAATCGATCGCCATTTTTTGCAAGAAGTTTTTGGGATATTAGGGCTATCAGCACTAGCTTTTAGGCACTATCCGCCCCTACCTTCCACCTATTTCGCGGCCCAGCAGAGCCCTGCCGTAATAGAGTTAGTAGGCAATGTCAACTTGTCGGATTGACATAGGTGCCACGCTTCGTCACGATCCCAATCTCCCATAGCCACCCCACTCAGTCGACGTCGCGTGCCATCTGTCAGCACACGGACGGCCGGCAATTGAGACACTGCACCGGCTGAGGCGCGCAAGGACGTAGGAGCGGCCGGTTTTGACGTCACGATCGGGCAGGGCCGGGCCGCTCAGATAAACTTGTGGACGATGTACACGGGAGTAGACTCGCTCGGGCTTCGTCCTCGCTCGTAAAAGCATTACAACTATTGATACCAATCGTAGTTTGTCATGTACATGAGTCTCAAATTTCTCCTTCCGGTCACATTCACCGGTGTAACCAAAACTGGAAGGCCGATGTATTTCTTCTAACTATCTGCAAAGCAGCGATGTCCCAAGAATCCGTTAAGAATCATTCCATACTGAGCCAATAACATGCTCCTCACGCCACTCTACCAACCACTGTAAGTCACTAGTGGGCTACGTGGTTCATTGGCATTTAGGTCGCGTGATCTAGGAGCGTGTTCACCGTCGAAGGGAAAGATATCCACGAATATGCATTCGTTAGATATAAAAATATATTGTTTAGCTGCGCATTGTTGGATGTCAATATATGCTATCAGATCCAATCAATTAACAATTGCATTGGCAAATTGGTGGTCAAACTGCAGCATCGACCTTTTCGTACCAGAACTAAGTGTTTTCTGCGGATTTCGATTTCTGGAAACCTCGGACCCTCGGGCACAAACCATGCGAACATCCGGCTTGGATGAGTTACAGTGTCGGTTTACCCAGATAGTCAGCAATTTCCAGCTGTGATCGAAAGCTCTGAAGCTGTAAACACTTAACTGTAGATGGCTGCTGGATATCCTGGTATACCAGTAGCCAAGCCCATGATATATTGGTGACCATGCATAGTCTTGTAGGTGATTGTGTCGCAAAATGACTGGAGGTTCTACGATTGATGATACCCAGAACTAGCTCACTGTGGACTTTTCACCTTTGGCTGAGCTGAGCTCTGCCTGAATGAAAGCAGCACACTCACTGAGCTCCTCCCCTCTGGCTGCGCTAACGGTAAGCATATGGATATAGTACATCGATTTTGAACTTTTGTCCACTACAAAGAGACGTTGCCAGACAGATAGTGATCCACCCATACGTTACCTCGTACCATACCTCACGAACGGTGTAGTGCTGCAATGCATTATGCATGCTGCAGAGCGCATGATATTCACATAACTGTCAAGATGTCATTCGATTTACGTCACGCCTCGGTGAATTGTGAGGAGTCCGCTTAGCACAGGGTACGTCTATGTTTCTCTTGGAACCACTCCCGTGCACTCACCACCGAGGTCGGACCTCCATCTCCCGAACACCGAGGCCGGACATCCACCCAGAACCACTGCCGTGCACTCACCACCGAGGCCGGACATCCATCTCCCGAACACCGAGGCCGGACATCCATCCAGAACCACTGCCGTGCACTCACCACCGAGGCCGGACATCCATCTCCCGAACACCGAGGCCGGACATCCATCCAGAACCACTGCCGTGCACTCACCACCGAGGCCGGACATCCATCTCCCGAACACCGAGGCCGGACATCCATCCAGAACCACTGCCGTGCACTCACCACCGAGGCCGGACATCCATCTCCCGAACACCGAGGCCGGACATCCATCCAGAACCACTGCCGTGCACTCACCACCGAGGCCGGACATCCATCTCGGGACCGGTGGCGGTGCCGGTACAGAAACGGCCACTGCACCCCATCAGAAACCTGCAAATGGACAGACATGTCCTCATTCTCTTCATCCCGAGCGTATCATACAAAATTGCATTTAAAATAAGATGCCAATGGCGTCAATATGCTCTGCCTGGGAAAACTTTCTTCTTTCGAATTCTGCTCCTGTTCGGTTACATTAGCTCGATTCTCACACACTGAAGGGTAAGGCTGATTTCTCCCCGCCCCGACATCTCCAGGGCTTATCGTCCGATTTCCTCACACGATTGCGCAAGTGAATTGTGGCCGCGATATTATCCATCTACCTCTCACAATTCCCAAAGCATTGAGAAGGGTGCTGGAATTGATGCTAGAGCCTCCATTGATTACTAAAACTGGCAACAAAAACAACAGTTGTATGAACGTTTTCTTCGAAGGCAAATTTTCAACATATTATACTTTTATTTCGATGCACGAAGCTTTCACAGGTTCGCACAATTGTACTCCCTGGGAGTGCTACAGGTATTTCAAAGGTTTATACAATTGTACTCCCTGGGAGCGCAACAGGTATTTCAAAGTTTATACAATTGTACTCCCTCTGCGTGCAACCGGTATTCCGAAATAACAAATCAATCATGAGATGTCTAACAACGAAATCGATAGTCGCCTGTCGTATGCAATCTTTCTGCGCAATATCGTGGCGTAAATATCAGTTCACGACTCAACTTTGAGAGAAGCGGTATGGAATAGCACAACATGTCTCCATAAATCCTTCCTTGGACCGTGCCTGATAAGACGAGGACTTGTCGCTCTTGGCAGGATGTATGAAAAGATGCTTCGAAAACGTCTTTATTGTCAGAGTTTTGGCTCAAGTGATTCGGAAATGGCACCCGAAATGTCTTATTTGGACAGCGTCTGTCACCTATCCTTCCTGATAATGGGCTAGGGCAAGGCAAGTTTGGTGCGCAGAAACAGAACACCAATGTGGATGAAATATTTCAAATTGTTGCGGAAGGCGTTCCGTACAATTTTGTGTTGTTCCATAAAAGTGCAAAATGGACGTAATATTATATAAATATTACATGACTACTACATTACTGCACGACAACATTCATCTTATCAACAAAGTGTGGCTTTGGAGGACACACGTGTTCAAGTTTCAAAAGAATCGCAAGTTTTTTCTTCAAAATATGGGCTCAAGCAGGGTTAGTTACTACTTGTAAATGTATGTGCCTACTTTAGACATGCATGTAGATACAAAGAAGGTTCATCGTGTAGGCATTAAAATGAACTGTAACTACACAGCTGAGCTTTTAGCTTCCGACAACGTTGCGAGTCAACATTCACTTGTCAGATTGCCTGTCTTGTAGCATGAGTCCATACGACTGGGCTGTGCCGATATCTCCGATCCTGAGAGTAAAGGGGTTCCTCATTGGCACATTAGCCATAGCCTTGGCTAATCGCATGGCTAGGCAGGCATCTTTTTCCTCTCTGAGGAAGTTCGGTGCGGGGGCCTACAAAACACACCACAACCCAATGTTTTCACGGGACTTAGACGTTCATGGCGTTTGCCTAGTCCTTATCCCTGCTGGACCTTGTGTAGCCATTACATGCCGACAGGAGGTCTGTGGATTACGTATGTGAGATCAAAGGCACCGCATCCACCCACCACTCCGCCACTTCACTGACCGATGGATCCCCATACCGATACGTCCGCATACAAACACATCCGAACCAGCATATTAACGGAATGAGGCATCTGCAGTTCAGTACACCCGCAGATCAGCACATCTGCAGACCAAGGCATCCGCACTCCGCAGATTGAGACACCTTCAGACCGAGACATCTACAAACTGAGGCATCCACATACCGAAACATGCGCAGACCAACACACCCACATGCCAACACATTCGCAGACCAATGCATCTACATGTCAGGGCATCCGCAGACGAGGGGTATCACCCGGGAGCGGAGCCCACCGCTTCCCACCCATCTACATGTCAGGGCATCCGCAGACGAGGGGTATCACCCGGGAGCGGAGCCCACCGCTTCCCACCCATCTACATGTCAGGGCATCCGCAGACGAGGGGTATCACCCGGGAGCGGAGCCCACCGCTTCCCACCCATCTACATGTCAGGGCATCCGCAGACGAGGGGTATCACCCGGGAGCGGAGCCCACCGCTTCCCACCCATCTACATGTCAGGGCATCCGCAGACGAGGGGTATCACCCGGGAGCGGAGCCCACCGCTTCCCACCCATCTACATGTCAGGGCATCCGCAGACGAGGGGTATCACCCGGGAGCGGAGCCCACCGCTTCCCCTGGAGGCCGAATCGCGAACTACTCGTCCCCGACGGCTGGGCAGAGTCGGAAGGAGACCTCGGCACCCGCTCCCCAAACGGGGAAAACGGACACTGCATCCGCTCGCTTGCGACACCCGAAATTCTGCGCTGTCGTCTGTCTCGTGCAACGCATTCATTCGTGTTTGAGGCGCCGTAGGTGAATGGACCATTGTTCCCGCCATCCCATGCCCGCCGGGCGCGTGGTTCTGCGCCCGGCAGCGGCGGGCGCTGATGATCGCTTGATTCAAGGCGGGTCTCACGTATTGATGAATGGCCGGGTGGGAATGAATGAGTCGTCTGTCTTGTTGCAGGCGCGTGTGTACTGCGGCTGTGTCCAAAATAGCCATGACCTCAATGAATAATTCATCATATAAATGATGGTGGCACCAGCAGGTGAGCGTGGAGATGTTCGTTATAGTTATGTGGGATGGGCATGATTGCTTTTGCATCTGGGGTGTGGTTGATCCCACTTTTGAAGCCGCATGCAGCCCGTGAAGGTAAAATCAGGAAATAGTGCGACATGCGCAGCGGTGCTGACTTATTTGCTGTAACAGATTGCGCAACTGGTATATTGCATCGATACATTTGACGGTTGATCGAGTTACTACAATCTTCTTAGTTCATGAATTATTTTTGCTTTTTAGGCGTATCTATCAAGCTTGATCACTTAGCACCCCACCCCACATACACATTTGACGACTATCGATGCGGTCAAAAGTTCCAAATAATCAACAATGATTGGTAAAGTGGGTTAAGGTTATTTTGCATCTTATACATGATATGTTTACCGACTATATACTATCCTCATAGGCTTGCGTATTATACCTTATAGGCTTCACACACCCAGACCACCGGACAGCGCGGCACACCCATCTGCTGGTGAGACACTCCAGTTATAGGCTTCACACACCCAGACTACCGGACAGCGCAACACACCCATCTACTGGTGAGACACTCCAGTTATAGGCTTCACACAACCAGACTACCAGGCAGCGCGGCACACCCATCTGGTGGTGAGACACTCCAGTTATAGGCTTCACACAACCAGACTACCGGACAGCGCGGCACACCCATCTATTGGTGAGACACTCCAGTTATAGGCTTCACACAACCAGACTACCGGACAGCGCGGCACACCCATCTACTGGTGAGACACTCCAGTTATAGGCTTCACACAACCAGACTACCGGACAGCGCTGCACACCCATCTGCTGGTGAGACACTCCAGTTATATACTTGACATTCTAGTTGTAGGCACTGAAGGGACAGTGGACGTCTCGATACACCCAGACTACCGGACAGCGCAACACACCCATCTGCTGGTGAGACACTCCAGTTATATACTTGACATTCCAGTTGTAGGCACTGAAGGGACAGTGGACGTCTCGATACACCCGGACTGCCGGGCAGCGTAGCACACCCATCTGGTGGTGAGACACTCCAGTTATAGGCTTCACACACCCAGACTGCCGGACAGCGCAACACACCCATCTGCTGGTGAGACACTCCAGTTATATACTTGACATTCCAGTTGTAGGCACTGAAGGGGCAGTGGACGTCTCGATACACCCAGACTGCCGGGCAGCGTAGCGCACATATCTGTTGGTGAGACATCCCAGTTCATAGGTCACCATAATTTCCAACAAATGTGTTGAGCTATTTCAGCGAGCAGAAGCACTTTCAACAATGACCGAAAACCTGTTGTTCAGCTCGCCCACAGGCCCAGCGGAGGGTACCCGGGCGAGCGGCGGGCTCTCCATCGGCTTTCTCTGTGGAGAGATTGCGGCTCGCACACCTATCTCAAACTGAATCGTAATGGCGATAAACGCCTGAGAGTTCAGGAGCATTATCTAAATGTGCTGGCTGGAAATCTTCGTGGGGCGCCAACCATGGCGATAATCATTGGGCACCGGTGGGCACCAGCCATGGTGATAACTATGGGGCACCGTGAGGCACCAAACATGGTGGTAAGATGTCACAGGCATCGAACTAAATGTGAGTGTCGCTGCCCCCCCCTCCCCTGTTTCTTCGTGCATGCACATTTGCGGCCTGTGGTAATGGAAAACACGGCTTCTGCTTCTTCTATGAGAGTTATGATGAACTGGTGGCAGTGCGGGTCGCGGTAGTTCAGTTGGTAAAGCGTTGGACTCTGGCAAAGCGTTGGATCGTAAGATCGTGGATTCGAATCCCACAACTAGCGGGATTGCCGAGTTCACCCGCGACCAATCGGCGCGAGAGGTTGACGACGTCGTTTGACTTAGCAGTCGAATGTGTCACAAAAGAATCCAAGAGTATTCTAGTTGTAGGTTTTACACTGGTCTAGTGCGCTGCAACAGTTCATGCTTATCTCGAATGTCCTGCATGAGGACAGCCTAGGCGTGAAGCCCATGCCAGGGTTTCCGGTGTGATGTTGATCGTCTGCACACAGCGGCCAAGGCAGGAAGCGACGGTGGCACTGGTGTGCCACTGTCAGCACAAACAGCTCATCAGTCGGCGGTGCAAGTATGTAAGATTGTCCTCAGGGGTGGCCTTTTGGTGGTCCTGTTCCAGCTCCGGGGGTGGTCCCCACGGTTCCTGGCTTCCCCAGTCCGTCACTTTTCCACATGCCACGCCAGCAATATGTAGCGCACATGTCTCCGACACCGAGAGAGTAAGCTGAGCCGGTCAGGGAGGGTCGCCAATGTCGCCGTGGGCATTGGCGACAACACCAAATGTTCCTTGACATTCTCTGAAGCTTCAGTTGGGGCTGGCAGCTGGTGAGCATAGTTTATCACTTGGAAACGTTAGATGGGCAGCACATGCTGTCGCTCTCACTGTCGACGGGGATGGATCATGTGACTGGCGCAGCTGACACTGGCCGGTGTCGCCATTGGGGAAACTGATAGTCACACGGGAGGTGCGGCAATGATGTTGCTGCACGTGGCGGAGGGAAGGGGAGGTGTAGTGCCGGCGCTGGGCAATGATGTGGCTGCACGTGGCGGAGGGAAGGGGAGGTGTAGTCGCCGGCGCTGGGCAATGGCGCGGGCAGGTACTGGAGGGGCCTCGCAGTGACGGAGGCCGGACAGTGACGGGGCCTGGCAGTGACGAGGCCGGGCAGTGGCGGGGCCTGGCAGTGACGGGGCCGGGCAGTGGTGGAGTCTGACAGTGACGGGGCCGGGCAGTGACCGGACCGGGTAGTGACGGGGCCGGGCAGTGGTGGAGTCTGACAGTGACGGGGCCGGGCAGTGACGGGGCCGGGCGGGGGGGGGGGCCGGGGGTGACCGGACCGGACAGTGGCGGGGCCTGGCAGTGACGGGGCCGGGCAGTGGTGGAGTCTGACAGTGACGGGGCCTCGCAGTGACCGGACCGGGTAGTGACGGGGCCGGGCAGTGGCGGAGGCCGGACAGTGACGAGGCCCGGCAGTGACCAGGTGCCAGGGCCGCGCAGTGGCCGGATGCCGGGGTCGGCCAGTGGTAGGGACATGGATCATTCCTCTCCCTCCGCCGAACGCCAGTGACACCCCGGCTGTGATTGATGTGCGAGTAAACAGGGGAGGCGGGAGGCGCGGCCGTGCTCGGAGCAGCGACCGTGTTCGCTTCTCCCACGCCTCACATGTCAACACGCTACACAGACCGTCGATGGCAGGGGAGGGGAAGGGCGTGTCAAGGCGCAGGCTGGGCGGGTTCTTGTTACCGTCCTCCTGTGTTTGTCGGATGATCAGTTTATGCTTGTACATACTAGCGGTAAGTTTCGTGACATCTGCTATCATGGGTAGCGTTTTTCGACATGATCGTGATTGGGAAGTGAAAGACACGTTCATTTTGAAGCTCGTACTAGACTAACACCAAGTGTATCGTCATGAACACAACTGTGTACCCAGCCCAGCCCACATCTGTGTACCCAGCCCAGCCCTCCATCGGAGGTGAGCAATTGCCAACCACTCGCAATTTTGTCGTAATTGCGCCGGAGCAAGAGAACACATCCTGGTGCGCTGATCACCATAAACTAGTCGGCCGGTACTCAAGATGTGTAGCTTGGATCCACCATCCTTAATTGGCTTAACCAGATCAATAAAATTACTAACAGGTTTTTCCCAAACTATTACGCTTGACTGGCATGAGTGTACTTTGCTGTTGAAATGTACTTCGGTGCCGTAACATGGGCACCGAACTATCAATATGACTGTTCAAGTCCATCAACATCGGATCCGACCCCATCACGATGTTTTACATAACCAGTGTGAAGCACTTGTGTTCCACCGCCGGTTGGTGATGGCCTGGTCCTTCCTCCCCGCCTCGCCTGACTGGAACGCCGTCCAATCCACTCTGGCAAATCTCTACTGTTTTCCGGCTTCAGAACAATGTCTCATTTCCTCCCGGTCGGATAGCTGCACATTAAAACCTGCCCATTTCACTGAGCGTTTCAGCTATTAAATGCCAACCACCGTACTCTCTGACTTCCCTTGTTTTACGCTGTGCCGTGGCATGACCTCTGTGCCATGACTCTCTGCCGTGACTCTGTGGCACGGTCTTCCTTGACATGACGTCTGTTTGTCCTGCCTTATGCCTTGCTTTATCATTTGTATTGCCTATGACCTTTTCCTCGCCCTGTCCCTGCCCTGCATTGTCTTCTGCCTTGCAGCGCCAGCTGTGTTGCCATCCCCGGCATTCTCGTGTTCTCCGTCTTATCGTGGCCTGCCCTCGACCTGCTTCAACTCTGCGTAGCCGTACCCTCTGCTTTGTTGCACACTCTGCCTTACGGTGTCCCATACTCTGCCCTGTCCTCTATGCTGATGTGCTCTCTGCCTGGATGTGCCTTCTCTCTTTCCATGCCCTCAGCCTCACCGTGCATGGCACCTTCCGCCCTCTGCCTTGAGCACCTGAACATGCTGTCTTTCTGAATGATCATTCTTGATTTACGGGTGATGCATATGCATATGAAGTCACGAAGTAAAATGTCGGTATATACCTCAGCCAGCATCTGACATATACCCAGGAATGAATCGTGATTCATGTTGTTATGTCTTTCAGCATCATGCATTCAGATTCAGCAATCACTTAGCACTGGGTGTAGCCAATGCCAATGCAACCTGAAAGCTCCCACACCGCTTCCGTCTATAACACCAGAAACATCGCTTAGGAAATGGACTTGCTCCAGTTTGTTTCAGGATGTAAATAGTTGAGTAGAAACTATACCACTTCAATGCGATTCGAAAGCTCAGGCGTTGGTGCAGACCGAAATTCTTGGAGAGAAGGAGCTGTATTCTTAATAACTATATCCCGCATCCATCATTTGTGGGCGTGGTCACAAAATTTATCACCGGGCATTCGCTGCACGATTTAAGCTTAGATTCTGCTTAAATAGAATGACGGCTTTTACCCTCGAGCCTTTTGAAAAACATTTCCTCGGCATCACTACGTCTAAACCTTGGAGAAGTGAGTAGACATATTCAGAGATAAAGTCAGAAATAACTTTGCATTTTGACGTGTTCTGCGCTGACTTTCAGCAGCGTGCTCTCTCGTTCACTGCTGCCTTCTCCATGTGAGATGAGCGGTACACAAATGCTGCGTTAGTTCCAATTACCCATTCAATTGTATCTCTCGTCCACTGATACCTCTATGGTATCCCCAAACGACACAGGTGCGATTGTGGTGCACAAAGTAGTCACTGTGGGAATGAAGTGAACGAATCTATCATATAAAAAGATAAAAAGAGGTGACACCGTGTGGAAAAGTAATAGGGTAAAAGGAACGACGCAATGTCAAAATATTTTACATTTTCTCCGTGTGAATGGGCACGTAAATTTAAATAGATGATGCCGAGGACAGAAACTGCCTTTATCAATATCAAACGGACGATTATTTATATAATGTGATAACATAATGATTGAAATAGTTCATGCATTATCAGTCTTAAAATTATGTGGTAAACAGCTAGATCTGCTGGCACTGCGACGCCCAAATCAATCAATTAAGATTATCTTCAGCAAAGAATAATCAGCTGAGCTGGAGAATATCCTACATATCTTAAAACACCTTCCAAAAACATCCAGAACCTTTCAACACCCATATTTATTCTTGGGGGTCCGCACACACCAGTGCAATAGAACATAGAGATTCCACCGTTGAACGTGTAGCCGCTGTGCGGTTGCCTTTGGTACGCCACGGGTGTCGTGGCAATTGGCCACGCCATTCTATGACCATTCAGTTCCGCCGCCTCCACGCGGTTCTGACAATGAAATTGCACGTTTGCATGGTGGCAGCGCTGGGATCACGTGTGTTCAAGATGGAGCGGTGTCGTGTGGCTGTCGCAGAGACATGCATGCGCCCCGACACATGATTCGAAGGTTGTGACCATGACCTTGACCGCGCGTCAGCCGCTTACATGAACGGTGATTTAAACAGGCAAGTGATTGGTCACATTGTTCCGCTATTATTAGCCTTACCAGCACCGTGTTTATGGATAGAAAAGGAAGCATTCACCACTCATCGGTCCACGGTCATAGTGACGCAACTAGGTTTCAGATGCGATGGATCAATTATAAAACCAACCCCACTGACATCTAAGCTGGCCCACGAATATCCATACCTGCTTGTAGTTGTTCAAACTTTAAAATCCGAGGCAGGAGCGGTTCCAGGAATTGTCATGGGGGCACTTGGTCTCTGGGGGGGGGGCGTCATATCTTTGGAGGGGCGCCTCTGGCTGAAAAAATCCAAGGAGGTGCACTCGAGCCTTCACGGATGGACGCCAATTTCCATGGGGGCACATGCCCCCAGTCCCCCCCCCTGTGTCAGCCTCTGGTCCAGGGAAGGCATTATTTTTGCAAAAGAAACCCTCCTGATCAGCAAATCGGGTGGTTACATCGATCGGAAATAACCTTATCCTCCAGGCTTGTGCATGTTGGGTTAGCAGCAGGCCCTTGCAAATTGCTGCCGTTACAGCAGCACTGTCCACGACTTCGAAGTGCAACCTTCACACGGCGCGCCGGTATCGGTAGTATCGGTGCGGTATCGCCGGCATCGGCACGGAATTCGTCGCACGGCGGGAGCGGCCTGCGCCAGGACCTGCCGACGTTCGCCGGCGGCCGCGTCGCGCACCGCGTGACGAGAGTGAGTGTGCGCACATTCCGACGACAGACTGACCGGTCGGCGTGCACCCACACGTCGTCGTCGCGCCGCCAGCGGTGGTGGTCGTGGGGAGCCGACGCGGCCGTCTGTGCGACCAGGTCGTCGCTGCGGTGCAGGTCCGTACCGCAGTCAGAAGTTCCGCCCCGGCCCGGCCGACACGCCGAAGGTTGATGGCGGCGGCCAGTGCGACCTGAAGTGGCACACACACACACAGCTGCTGCCAGATCTGCGGAATCCCGGAACCCATGCCCACTCGATGCTCGGAAAATCGTTCCCGAGCCAGCGCATTTAACTGGCATCGGATTTTCGAAGGAGGAAAGTCATGGCAGCCCATATCCAAAGCCTCAGTTAGCTTGGCTAAATTAGTGTAAAATTTGGATCTTGGCTAAGTTTGTAGCTTGCTGCATATACCTTGCTTATCATTATCTCTCACTCCTTACCATACGTCGAGGCGTTGCAGAAACAACGTTGCCGTGCCGTGTGATAGACAATACGATGTTTTCAGGTACCACAATTAGGAAGTGACTGTCGACGTGGTCGAGTTATGGAATGCTAGTTTTTTAAATGGGCACATATAAGGTCCAGAGTCAAAAGTGATCCGGAATTACACAAACGGATACAAATTTGTGAATAAGCAAGAAAACATCGCGACATCTGCCACAACGAGGGCTGGCGCAGTATACTTAGTGCTTCGCATTCTCATTTCATAGAGCCTCTGAAAAGGATATTTTCGTCTTGCTATTTTCTGGTTTCTTGGGAAAAACATCGCCCGAGCAAGGCCAGCTTTCTTCAAGCAATCAAATATAAGGCAGTATGTGTTAGTGGCAATAGCTTCACAACTGGCACTGCTAAGTCTCTCTATCCAAGGAGTGGATGCTCCGCTCTCCCACGCCTCGGTGGTTTCTCATGATAACTGTACACGGCGGGCGGTAGCTCGCTGCTGGCTGGCGTAGCTGACGGGACATCCTCTGCGGCCATTTTGCTCACACATCGTCAGGTTGTCTGTCAGGTTGTATTACTATTCGAGCTGTCATGATAAGTCTGGAGACATGTCAGTGCATTTTGCTGAAGTGTCAGTCTTCGCCGGCTTTACTGAAGTTGATGTGCTCATGAGATGCTTGACATGTCATGTTTTACATCTTCTCCGAACACTCCATCCTACCGGTGGCCTTACCTAGGTCAAGCGAGGTTCGTGATCACGAATGTGTCCCGGTAGATTGGATTTGTTCCCCTCAATTCCAAAGCGAAAGAACACCCACACACCACAGAGACAGCTGACACCACACGAATCAGCAGGGGTCGGCATGTCCTCAGGTTTGCTGAGGCCCAACTATCGATAGATTTACAGTACGACAGGCGACGTCGCGGTGTGTTGTGATGATACCTTCGGTGGCCACCTGTGAGGAAGCTTTAAATGCGACTGTCTGCTGGACGGCGCCTGTTGGATTGTATCGTCTGGTCGGTGACACTACCATGTGACATACAACGCACGGCCACGCCTGACTGATCGGTGATACTACCATGTGACATACAACGCACGGTCACGTCTGACTGATCGGTGATACTACCATGTGACACACAACGCACGGCCACGTCTGACTGATCGGTGATACTACCATGTGACACACAACGCACGGTCACGTCTGACTGATCGGTGATACTACCATGTGACACACAACGCACGGCCACGTCCGACTGATCGGTGATACTGCCATGTGACACACAACACACGGTCACGTCTGACTGATCGGTGATACTACCATGTGACACACAACGCACGGCCACGTCTGACTCATCGGTGGCACTACCATGTGACACACAACAAACGGTCACGTCTGACTGATCGGTGGCACTACCATGTGACCCACAACGCACGGCCACGCCTGACTGATCGGTAACACTACCATGTGACACACAACACACGGTCACGTCTGACTGATCGGTGACACTACCATGTGACACACAACGCACGGCCACGTCTGACTGATCGGTGATACTACCATGTGACACACAACGCACGGCCACGCCTGACTGATCGGTGATACTACCATGTGACACACAACATACGGTCACGTCTGACTGATCGGTGGCACTACCATGTGACACACAACGCACGGCCACGTCTGACTGATCGGTGACACTACCATGTGACACACAACACACGGTCACGTCTGACTGATCGGTGATACTACCATGTGACACACAACGCACGGCCACGTCTGACTGATCGGTGACACTACCATGTGACACACAACACACGGTCACGTCTGACTGATCGGTGGCACTACCATGTGACACACAACGCACGGCCACGTCTGACTGATCGGTGATGCTACCATGTGACACACAACGCACGGCTACGCCAGACTGATCGGTGACACTACCACACGGACATCAATCATCGCGACCCATATCAACCAAGCAGCCCACAGCACCATGCACATTCCAGATACGTGCACGCGCTGACCAAGGCGCCTGCCCAGTCGTGCGTACGTGCACGCGTACACGAGCTGGACGGCCGGTTTCGAAGTGCGTGTACGCATGTAGCTGTGGACAGCGACAAATTCTGCTCTATGTCTGGCTGATGAATTGCATTCCCTGTTCTCGTCACCATGTCCAACAACACGAGCAACACCCGGAAACAATGTCTCGGTCAATATGTCCGTCACCCTATCTGACATTCTGACCAACATCCTGACCAGCATTCGAATCAACAGCCTGGCCGACATGTCTCACACGGTGACCGGCATCTTAACTCGGCAGAACCCTATATAGCCTGGCCAGCATTCCTGGGACGTCCAGGCTGCATCACATTGGGCAGACGGACACAGCCATAGTCACGATTGGCTAAACTCAGAAGATATCTGACTATGATGGAGTGATGTCTATCTTTTCCGCATGGCGGTTGGGACAGCAAACGCTATCGGCGACGTTTGCAGCCGTTTCCCATGTGAGTCGTTCCCACAATAACGCACAGTGTTGTAAGCGCCATGTAATTATGTTTCACATGAATAACTTCGCATGTCGCTTTCGATAGCGTTCGGGCAGTGTCTGAATCGAGAGATGGAAAGTCGATTAGTCACTGTCGTTTGGATCTCAGTAGCGGTATAGCACTACTGACATCGCATCAAGCGACGTGGAACGGGACTGGATGCACATTATTCGTATGACATGGAGCATATTGAAGCTCCTCTGTAGAAATATGACCAGTACATAGTACATACAAGGCGCCATTAGAGGCGCTGCAGGCACTATCCGGTCATAGGAAACTTATGTACGTACTTAATATATATATAACACGTACTATAACATGTACTTAAAACCTAGGATTCGCACAGAACAACACTGGAAATATGCACTCAACACAACTATGGTACGATCACGGAAACAGCACATGTGGCACATCAAGACAATATAGCCCCTGGTGTTGTGCCAAAGGTCCGATGTCCAGAACTTGTAAGCACCCGTTACATGAAAAGCAGTTGCAGGCAGCAGTGTAAGAGCGTCAGCCACACGTCAGGATGTTCTGTGAAGGTCGCTCCGTCTGAGTCAGCTCTTCATTTTACGCGGCTGAACCCTGCTCCGGCTCCGGCTCTGACTTCGGCTCCGGCTTCAGTTTCGGAACCTGACCCGGCCTCCTCGGTTCTGGAAATCGATCCGACCGTCCACCCGAGACTGAATACCACCCGAGTCACGACGGAAGCCGACCAGGTGCTGTGGTAACCCTCTCCGCTATGCCGGGCTCCTGCCTGCGGGTGTTCGGCGGCCAGCTTCTAGTGGTATGACTTGACGAATGAGCCAATTGGGGTTGATAATTTCCAGATCGTTGTTAGTCTATTGCCTGCTCAGGTCAGCACCCAAATTACACGGCGGAAGGTGATCAGTGCTAATATATGTCTCTCAGAGTTTTCTAGTGGCTCTGCTTGTGGGCATGAGCGGAGCATACGTGGTGGCAGATGTCATGACCATCACACTCAATCTAGCGGAAAATTGACTGCTCTAAATATATTTGCATTTAGCTTATCTAATTATGTTTGTTTCTTGAGGTCGACTTTTTCGTGATCTTTCACCAACTCAATGAAAGTCAGAGGCGCAGACACGCTAAAAGAAGGTGGTGTGTGTCGTATTGAGACAAGTATTTTACCAGTAGTGTTTTTGCAGGCACTCACATATCAGTGAGCAGGGTTTCCGTCTTGATAAGATAAGCAGGGTTTCCGTCTTGATAAGATAAGCGCAGCAGTTAAAAAACATGTATTTTCTAGCTGCAAATGCCTCCATTACCCTGATGAATGCTTCACGGATGATAAAGAGAAACGACACTTGGGTGAGGACAAACGGGCCACAACCACCCAATAAAGTATAAAAAAGCACCCAATAAAGCTTCTACCCACAATTAAGGCCCTTTGGTTTCGCAACAACGCGGAGATGCGAACAGCTGGTTGAAGTAGCCACATATATAGATATTAGGCTCAGGCAGGAATGTTGTTTAGACAAGAACATCCTGCCTACATCCGACAAGCTTTATGTGGCTTCTGTGCCTAATCCCAATCTCTCCATATGTACCTGGAAGGTATGTCGGGCGCTCGTGGCTATGCTTTATGTAGAATTAACGACACGATGCAATCATCAAATTATCACAAGCATCACAGCAGTGTGTCTGGCATATATATTTCAGACCATTCCTTAATGTAATGGTCTGATCGCTTGATAAGAGACGCAGCCTTGACACTTCAGCTAAGAATACCACTGTGTGGTAGCGCCTTCGAGGATTTGTAGCTAAATAGTTCAAACCTCCCATGAGCGTGCACAGTAGCCAACGACGGTGATACTTTGGTGGAAGTATATTTTTAGCAACGCTTTGAGTGCTCCTTTTCTTGCAAGTATACTTGAAAATCAACAGTTCTGATGAATGGTTAACTTATGAGGCGCTCCAACCACGACCCGACTCCACAAGCGAAACATATTTTCCATTCACGGTCCTGATAATCTCAAGTGGTGCGCGGAATAAATTCGTGGGCTACGCCGCGAGATATTTCATCGAAGCTTGCTGCAGCACAGTGGTGAACTTCAGTGGATATAGGGTGCGGTGCCGCGGTCACATGGCCACCGCAGCAGGTGCAGGGTGTGGTACTGTAGTCACATGGTCACCGCAGCAGGTGCAGGGTGTGGTACTGTAGTCACATGGTCACCGCAGCAGGTGCAGGGTGTGGTACTGTAGTCACATGGTCACCGCAGCAGGTGCAGGGTGTGGTACTGTAGTCACATGGTCACCGCAGCAGGTGCAGGGTGTGGTACTGTAGTCACATGGCCACCGCAGCAGGTGCAGGGTGTGGTACTGTAGTCACATGGTCACCGCAGCAGGTGCAGGGTGTGGTACTGTAGTCACATGGCCACCGCAGCAGGTGCAGGGTGTGGTACTGTAGTCACATGGCCACCGCAGCAGGTGCAGGGTGTGGTACTGTGTACTGGTCAGCGGGCGGGTGTGGTACTGTAGTACATGGCCGCGCAGGGCGGGTGTGGTACGTGTACTGGCACCGCAGCAGGTGCGGGTGTGGTACTGTAGTCACATGGCACCGCAGCAGGTGCAGGGTGTGGTACTGTAGTCACATGGCCACCGCAGCAGGTGCAGGGTGTGGTACTGTAGTACATGGCCACGCAGCAGGTGCAGGGTGTGGTACTGTAGTCACATGGTCACCGCAGCGGTGCGGGTGTGGTACTGTAGTCCATGGTCACCGCAGCAGGTGCAGGGTGTGGTACTGTAGTCACATGGCCACCGCAGCAGGTGCAGGGTGTGGTACTGTAGTCACATGGTCACCGCAGCAGGTGCAGGGTGTGGTACTGTAGTCACATGGCCACCGCAGCAGGTGCAGGGTGTGGTACTGTAGTCGCATGGCCACCGCAGCAGGTGCAGGGGTGTGGTACTGTAGTCACATGGTCACCGCAGCAGGTGCAGGGTGTGGTACTGTAGTCACATGGTCACCGCAGCAGGTGCAGGGTGTGGTACTGTGTCACATGGCCACCGCAGCAGGTGCAGGGTGTGGTACTGTAGTCACATGGCCAGAGCAGGTGAGGGTGTGGTACTGTAGTCACATGGTCACCGCAGCAGGTGCAGGTGTGTTGTAGTCACATGGTCACCGCAGCAGGTGCGGTGTGGTACTGTGTCACATGGCCACCGCAGCAGGTGCAGGGTGTGGTACTGTAGTCACATGGCCACCGCAGCAGGTGCAGGGTGTGGTACTGTAGTCACATGGTCACCGCAGCAGGTGCAGGGTGTGGTACTGTAGTCACATGGTCACCGCAGCAGGTGCAGTGTGTGGTACTGTAGTCACATGGCCACCGCAGCAGGTGCAGGGTGTGGTACTGTAGTCACATGGTCACCGCAGCAGGTGCAGGGTGTGGTACTGTAGTCACATGGCCACCGCAGCAGGTGCAGGGTGTGATGCTGCAGTCACATGGCCACATGGTCACGGTTCACCGCAGTAACGGCCGTGGCTGACCTGTGTCGCGGCAAAGTTTCGTATCGGGGCTAAAACCAGACCACTGAGCCCATATCCAGATCTGTTCGGGTGGCACGCATTGTGCTGGGCCACCCACACTGTGTTGTCCCTGGCTGCAGGGGTACTTCATGGCCCGGCCGTGGCACGCATTGTGCTGGGCCACCCACACTGTGTTGTCCCTGGCTGCAGGGGTACTTCATGGCCCCGGCCGGTGCAGTGTGTGCGCGCGGCGGGACTTCCGCCTACCGCGCAGAGGAACGGCTCCTGGGGCGGATGCACCGTACCGCCGGGAGGGGTGGCCGGGTCAGGTCGCCGGGCACGCAGCGGGGAAGCGGGCGGCTCTGGAAGGAGAGAAACCCGGACCACGGATCGCCGCCGCGGTGGGGTGGTGAGGTCGGGTCGGGTGAGGTCAGGTCGGGTGAGGTCACCGGTCAGGTCGCCGGCACGCAGCTGTGTAGCGGGTGGCTCTGGACGGAGCGGACCCGGACCACGGAACGCCGCCGCGGTGGAGAACGCGCCCGAGCGTGTCGTAAATTAGCGCCGGATCTGATGCAGACCGAACGACCCCATTATGCATCCCATTACTCCTGATGTACGGCGGCGCGCGGCGCGCAGGGCTGGCTGCCTGCCGGCCGGTCAGCCGCCGGCTGCGGCCGATACAGGCAGGCTCGAGCTGTGGCTAATGACACAGGCAGGGTCAGGCTCTGGCCGATACAGGCAGGCTCGATCTGTGGCTAATGATACAGGCAGGGTCAGGCTCTGGCCGATACAGCTCGAGCTGTGGCTAATGATACAGGCAGGGTCAGGCTCTGGCCGATACAGGCAGGCTCGAGCTGTGGCTAATGATACAGGCAGGGTCAGGCTCTGGCCGATACAGGCAGGCTCGATCTGTGGCTAATGATACAGGCAGGGTCAGGCTCTGGCCGATACAGGCAGGCTCGATCTGTGGCTAATGATACAGGCAGGGTCAGGCTCTGGCCGATACAGGCAGGCTCGATCTGTGGCTAATGATACAGGCAGGGTCAGGCTCTGGCCGATACAGGCAGGCTCGATCTGTGGCTAATGATACAGGCAGGGTCAGGCTCTGGCCGATACAGGCAGGCTCGAGCTTGGCTACAGGCTGCGATCTGTGGCTAATGATACAGGAGGGTCAGGCTCTGGCCGATACAGGCAGGCTCGATCTGTGGCTAATGATACAGGCAGGGTCAGGCTCTGGCCGATACAAGGCACGGCAGGCTCGAGCTGTGGCTAATGATACAGGCAGGGTCAGGCTCTGGCCGATACAGGCAGGCTCGATCTGTGGCTAATGATACAGGCAGGGTCAGGCTCTGGCCGATACAGGCAGGCTCGAGCTGTGGCTAATGATACAGGCAGGGTCAGGCTCTGGCCGATACAGGCAGGCTCGATCTGTGGCTAATGATACAGGCAGGGTCAGGCTCTGGCCGATACCGGCAGGCTCGAGCTGTGGCTAATGATACAGGCAGGGTCAGGCTCTGGCCGATACCGGCAGGCTCGAGCTGTGGCTAATGATACAGGCAGGGTCAGGCTCTGGCCGATACAGGCAGGCTCGATCTGTGGCTAATGATACAGGCAGGGTCAGGCTCTGGCCGATACAGGCAGGCTCGATCTGTGGCTAATGATACAGGCAGGGTCAGGCTCTGGCCGATACAGGCAGGCTCGATCTGTGGCTAATGATACAGGCAGGGTTGGGCTTCGGCCGATACACACACAGGCAGGGTCAGGCTCTGGTCGATACACACACAGGCAGGGTCAGGCTCTGGCCGATACACACACAGGTAGGGTCAGGCTCTGGTCGATACACACACAGGCAGGGTCAGGCTCTGGTCGATACACACACAGGCAGGGTCAGGCTCTGGTCGATACACACACAGGCAGGGTCAGGCTCTGGCCGATACACACACAGGTAGGGTCAGGCTCTGGCCGACACCGACAGGGTCGAACTCTGGCTAACACACACAGATAGGGATGGGCTCCGGCCGATGCACACAGGTCTGGGATGGACTACGTCGATGAAGAGGCAGATTCTGGCCGATCTGGCCCAGGTGGGGCTGGGTAGGACATCTTTTGGAAGTCAGTGCAAGGTGGGTGGAGGAGGGGAGGGGGTTCTGCCACAGGTATCAGCACGGGAGCAGGGCACGGAAGCAGTCCCCCACTGCCAGTACTTGACCGACGCCAAGTCTCATCTGGTATATCAGAAAGCTAGGCAGGAATGGCCATGCACTGTGCACCCGGTACGGTTGGAACTGTTCTCACTGAGCTTAGGATAGTAAGGCTTGTGATGGGTGGCCTGAGGATGCTTTTCCTTAGGATCGACAGGAGTTACGATTCGGCAGACGAGGTAAGAGATATTTCCGCTGCGTAAGTTGGTAATCATGCTCGGGGATGCGATGGATCAGATATGATCAGATATCAGATGTGGGGCAGGGATGATCTTCTCCACAGCCGAACAGGCGCTCGGTCGCATCGATTGCGCTCGTCATGCAGCACCTAGACGAATATGCATGTGTTTTAGAAATCAAGCATACATTTAGCTGAGCAGAAGGATATACTTAGGCAGGCTGCTCATATTTTAAGGCTCTACGATTTTCAAATCGGCATTGCTCTCACCAATGACCACAAAGCTGCTGACCGCCGATGGCTGGTGAGTGGGCGCATGTTGAGAGGGCCGATTTGCGGTCCTCCACGCGTATGGCAGCAGGTACTTACCGCTCACTGAAAGCGTCATTTACGCATACATTTACACCTGTGAGAGGGGCTGATCCATCGGTGGTCTGGGTGTGTGCTAGCTCCCGTAAACCGCTAACAGCTCGGGATGGCGGCGCTTCTGTTTGCATTCCTGGTCCTCGCTTCCAGTGTCGATGAGGCTAGCGACTTGCAGAGGACGGTATCGATGACTGAGCAAATACCACCCTGCGTCATGTAATAACTGCTCTTGCGCGACCTGTGTAGTGCCTTCATCCAGAGCGGAAACTTAATGCCGCACATGACATGTCAGCTTCATTGGTAGGCTCCTGTTTGAAGTTTGACAGGGAAGCTCATCCTTGGAGTTTTATGGTAAAGCTTGTAGTTGCCTTGCACTTGCATCTGCCCACATTCGGAATACCACGAATACATTCATGGAGATTGCGGCTTGGTTTTTAACCTGTTTATTTCGAACGAAATCTGCACCAAACCTGGCTAACATTCTCCTTCCGTGTATTCTCTTCAAATAACGGTTAAGTAGATCTGTAAATAAGGGCAACCGCGTAGCTTTAGATCGTCCAGGTTTGATCTTAATCGACTTGGCTTAAGTAGGAGAGGCATTTCGGGAAACAGTGGTATGAAGTAGATGAACTATCTCGGAATAAATCAACATAATGTGTATTTGATACCTGACTTCGCTTGGCAGCGCTTCATTTGATCTAGGGAAAGTGCGTAGCGAGGTATGTACCTAGGTATCATTTGGCTTCAGTGCACTTGCATGGTAAACGTCGTCGATACTATACAAATCCATACATGAATAAGGGACACCAGCCAAGAACTGACTTGACCTCGATTGTCTTGCCCCGACATGAGCCGATCCCGATTGACTGGACCTAAGTCTCTGGCACTCAAGACCCTACACCTGTGTCGTACCAACCCCAGGTTTGTGCTATGCCTCGCTGTTTCGATCAGTTGAGCGAGGTGGTTGGCCTGTGGACTTGGGTGGGCCAGTATGTCGGACGTGGTGGAACGGTCTCTCGAGCGTGACAAACCAGCCTGTCGTGGGTGGTGAAGCAGTCTCTCGAGCGTGACAAACCAGCCTGTCGTGGGTGGTGAAGCAGTCTCTCGAGCGTGACAAACCAGCCTGTCGTGGGTGGTGAAGCAGTCTCTCGAGCGTGACAGGCCAGTCTGTCGTGGGTGGTGAAGCAGTCTCTCGAGCGTGACAGGCCAGTCTGTCGTGGGTGGTGAAGCAGTCTCTCGAGCATGGCAGGCCAGTCTGTCGTGGGTGGTGAAGCAGTCTCTCGAGCGTGACAAACCAGCCTGTCGTGGATGGTGAAGCAGTCTCTCGAGCGTGACAAACCAGCCTGTCGTGGGTGGTGAAGCAGTCTCTCGAGCGTGACAAACCAGTCTGTCGTGGGTGGTGAAGCAATCTCTCGAGCGTGACAGGCCAGTCTGTCGTGGGTGGTGAAGCAGTCTCTCGAGCGTGACAGGCCAGTCTGTCGTGGGTGGTGAAGCAGTCTCTCGAGCGTGACAGGCCAGTCTGTCGTGGGTGGTGAAGCAGTCTCTCGAGCGTGACAAACCAGTCTGTCGTGGGTGGTGAAGCAGTCTCTCGAGCGTGACAAACCAGTCTGTCGTGGGTGGTGAAGCAGTCTCTCGAGCGTGACAGGCCAGTCTGTCGTGGGTGATGAAGCAGTCTCTCCAGCGTGACAGGCCAGTCTGTCGTGGGTGGTGAAGCAGTCTCTCGAGCGTGACAGGCCAGTCTGTCGTGGGTTGGTCAGCCTTCCGGGAAGGAGGCAGGCTGGTACGGTTGCCACTCCAAGAACGCCGATGACAGCGGCCGCCGTCTGCGCCCCTGCCTGCTTCAAATACCTGCTAATTAGTGTTACACCACCGGGCTGCCAGTCCAGTCAGCTCGCTTTCATCGGTGCGCCGCGGTGGAGGCCCTGACAAGAGGCGGGGGTGCCGAGCAGGATGGTGGCAGTGCTGTAGTGCCGGCTGGACTGTGCTGATGTTAGAGGAGTGTCGTCCGACACGAGCGCGGTCCGTGAAACCGTCAGAGTACAGATCGAGAGCCCTGACCATAAGAGACTAGCAGACTGCGGACTCCGACCATTAGGCCACGGACCACGGACCGAACCACAGACCATCAGGGCACAGCTTATCGATCACAGACCATCGGATCACAGACCATCAGATCACAGACCATCAGGACACGCCAGATCATCAGACCACGAAATGCATCGTCACACTACGAATCAGATCAACCGACGACGAACCACAAACCACAAACCTGAACGTCAGATCACGGACCAGATCGGACCACTGACCACGATCCGAAAACCAGTTCATTAGCTGGAATTCAACCTGAATAAGAGCTGCTAATTCTGTATCCACAACAATCAGACTGGATGGTCTGCCTTTCGGTGTCCATCCCATGCGCAAAATTTGTATCACGTAAGACAAAAATAGTAAACTGGAACGGATTTGCCGCAACCAGAGTCATTTCTCACGTCAATAATTAATCACACAGGCATTACATAGAGATTTTACTGAAAGATCAATGGATAAAATGTGTTGAGGGGCACCACTACAACAAACTGCGTGCTATAGACTTTGAACTACACACTACATAATATGCCATAAATTACATACTACTAAGCACCTATAATATTATAAGGGCCACCAACAGCCGATTCAAAATACCACTATCACAGTGAGGGGAAAGGGAAATTGGCAAACTTCCTCCTGAGACCAATCTTTAATCTGCTTCCTCTTTGCCCCTGCCCGGCACCAAAGGCTGTACTCCTTCAAGGTTAGCTTGCTCCTCCCTGAGAAAGGCCCTGGCTGTGCGTCTGCAGACTACCCACCACAAGCTGGAGAACCCGGCGACCTGGCTGTGCCGCTGACCCACCTACGTCACGCGGGGCACGCCTTGACATTGTTCTGCCAGACGGCTGTTGTGCCTGCCGTGGACCTGTGCAGCGCTGGCGCCATCTATCATCACGTGTGGTAATTAAGTATGGCGGTTAATTAAGTCACGTCACCAGTCAGCGCCGGCTCTCTTTTGACGGGCAGCCCAATCCTATCAGGATGGCGACCCAAAAACCGGCCGGTTGACGATTACGTCTTCCGTGATGTTGCTAGGCGGAAGAATCACATCATGAACCTGAACCCTCGGATTCAGCCCACACCAGTTTGGCACTCATATTTGGCACCTATATATATATATATATATATATATATATATATATATATATATATATATATATATATATATATATATATATATATATATATATATATATATATATATATATATATATATATATATATATATATATTATATATATGTGTGTGTGTGTGTGTGTGTGTGTGTATGTGTGTGTGTGTGTGTGTGTGTGTGTGTATTTATGCACCTCCGCCAATCACCAGATCAATTTCACCTCAATCAATTTCAATGATTCAATTCTATAAATTTAGCTTCGGTTTTCTTCAGTGTTCTGAAGTAAATTTGATTCAATGCCATAATGATACATAGGGAAGTTCATAAGCAGAAAAAGGTCGTATTCATTTGGTCTAGTTGTCAGCTATGGCAATCAGCGTTTCATCTAGCCTTACACGTTTTCAAGAGCTATGTGTGGAGAGGTCAAATTGTGAAGTCGTGTATCATTTTAATTTTTTAAAAAGCTGTGGTGACATACGGAGATGTACCTTGGTGTGCATGGGTTCGGTCGTCTGCTCACCAGCGCTGGTCAGTGGAGTATAGGCCCTTCGGCCAGCTCTGGCCACGGCGAAACTATGACATTAAGGAGATGGAGAGAGCATAATGTAGACAGACAGATAGCTGGGGTCGGGTGGTGGGCGAGGCAGGGTGGGCTGATGTGGTATGAATGGCCGTCGGTGCATGTGTCCTTCCGGGCTGAGCTACCGTACTGGCTGCAATCGATGCAAATCGCTGTATCGATGCAAGTTGCTCTTCAGAAAATCGCTGCAACGGGGGCTGCGTCGCACAGGGAAAGGAACGAATCAGAGCTTTACTTCCCTGTACAGCATATGCATAATGTATATGAGGTGCACGGGATGTGACATATCTAGATGTTTCATCTGTGAAAGGACGCCTGTGTCTGCACAGTCGACAACTGACCTCCGTCGGCCTCAATGTATTATCTGTGACTTAGGGGATGCCCGTGTGGTAGAGACAGCAGCACCGGTTGGCTGATGGATACCTCGGACTAGGGTGCACTGTGTGGAAATTGTCCCGCTGGTTGGCGGCTCTAGGTCACGGGTCATTGGGGCGGTGACACGGATAAGGCTAGCGAGGGTTTGTGCTTGCTGATGGGATGGGTATTGTCAGCTTTCGCCGGGGCTTCGGCACGCAACTGAATGACTACATGTTTATTGACATTTAAAGACTTGACTAAGAAGAAGACTAAGAAAGAAGACTAAGAAGAAGACTAAGAAAGAAGACTAAGAAAGAAGACTAAGAAAGAAAGACTTGACTAATCGAAGATGGCGCAAATGCTTCACGACACGGACAGCAAGAATAGCACAGTGCTGTGTTGGCATGAAAATGTGACCGACAAGACCATTCACTTCGATGAATAGCATCATCGGAGACATTGCTACATGTAGACACTTCCTGTTTTTCATCAGAACAAAAGGAGACACCGCAGAACAAAAGGAGACGGGCAGAGAGCTAATGAAGGGACCGAATGAGGACGACACTACCACTGGCAGCACCACCCAGCTTGAAGGGCGGCTGTGGCACACGAATGTAGAATACCTCCACCCCCATCCTCACCTCCTCAAATTGACTGATGGCGCTGTCTTACGAGAGGACTTTGCCAAGGTGTAGCAATGGGCATTGGGGCGGCGGATATGTTGTTGTACACCAATGTTTTTTTCAATCAGGGTACTATCCTCTTCGTTGAATCTCATATTCTTGAAAGTGAATGCATACAGAGAGAAGCAAAGGGATGGCAGCTTTAATCCATGCTGTGTGCTGTGATTTGTGGGGAGGTGATTGGGTGCATCTTGCACATGAAAGGTGGGGAATACACGGATAAGGAGTGAACAAACTGGTACTGTAATCGACAACTCGAGCACCTCCGCTATTTTTATCACGATGGGGCATGTTATGGTGCAAAACAGAGGGCGTGTCAGTACCTTTAGAGGGGTCAGTACCTTTAGAGTAGCCCCCCCCCACAAAAAAAAAATATCAAATGGCGACAGCTGATATACATCGATGCCCTCAGGTTGGATGGAGAACCATATATGACTTGGCGGCGCGGCGGCTATAGTTATGTGACGTCTGACCGTGAAGACCAGCAGAACGTCCCTGGGGACGGCTTCACCATCCCATATAGGCACGTCTTCCGCGTCTGTCGGTAACTACCTGATATTGCTGCAGATATGGTCGGATTTTTTGTATTACAATCTTCTCTGCCGGCTCTCGCCATTTCCCGACTATGGGATGAAGGAGACGGAGAAAATTGTGCAGAGGAGGATAATTGGGAGAGGGTGTGGTGTGGGGCAGGGTGAGTGCATCGTGCGGTGTGATGCATCGCAATGCACACGACACACTCGATGTTTGACATCTGTACCGCCTCACCACCACACCTCGATGTCTGACAGCTGCACCGCCTCACCACGTCAACGCAATCTGACAGCAGCCGCCGTCTGTCTCGTCGACACGTGATCCGTCGTTAGGCAGCGGTGACCTATCCGGTCGACAGACGGCGCTGGTCTGTCTCGTCAATAAGCGGCGGAGGTCAATGGTGACCTATCTCGTCAACAGGTGACGGTGGCCAATGGTAACCTATCTCGTCAACAGGTGACGGTGGCCAATGGTAACCTATCTCGTCAACAGGTGACGGTGGCCAATGGTAACCTATCTCGTCAACAGGTGACGGTGGCCAATGGTAACCTATCTCGTCAACAGGTGACGGTGGCCAATGGTAACCTATCTCGTCAACAGGTGACGGTGGCCAATGGTAACCTATCTCGTCAACAGGTGACGGTGGCCAATGGTAACCTATCTCGTCAACAGGTGGCGGTGGCCAATGGTGACCTATCTCGTCAACAGGTGACGGTGGCCAATGGTGACCTATCTCGTCAACAGGTGACGGTGGCCAATGGTGACCTATCTCGTCAACAGGTGGCGGTGGTCAATGGTGACCTATCTCAACAGGCGGCTGAGGTCAATGGTGACCTATCTCAACAGGTGGCTGAGGTCAATGGTGACCTATCTCGTGAACTGGTGGCGGTGGCCAATGGTGACCTATCTCGTCAACAGGCGGCGGAAGTCAATGGTGACCTATCTCGTCAACAGGTTGTGGTGGCCAATGGTGGCCTATCTCGTCAACAGGTGACGGTGGCCAATGGTAACCTATCTCGTCAACAGGTGACGGTGGCCAATGGTAACATATCTAGTCAATAGGTGGGGGTGGCCAATGGTGACCTATCTCGTCAACAGGTGGCGATGGTCAATGGTGACCTATACAGTCAACTGGTGGCGGTGGCCAATGGTGACCTATCTCGTCAACAGGTTGTGGAGGCCAATGGTGACCTATCTCGTCAACAGGTGGTGGTGGTCAATGGTGACCTATCTCGTCAACTGGTGGCGGAGGTCAATGGTGACCTATCTCAACAGGCGGCTGAGGTCAATGGTGACCTATCTCGTCAATAGGTGGGGGTAGGCCAATGGTGACCTATCTAGTCAATAGGTGGGGGTGGCCAATGGTGGCCTATCTCGTCAACAGGCGGCGGAGGTCAATGGTGACCTATCTCGTCAACAGGTTGTGGTGGCCAATGGTGGCCTATCTCGTCAACAGGCGGCGGTGGTCAATGGTGACCTATATAGTCAATTGGTGGGGGTGGCCAATGGTGGCCTATCTCGTCAATAGGCGGTGGCAATCTGTTTGGTCGACAGGTGACGGTAGCCCAGCTGGCAACAGGTGGCAGTGACCCAGCTGGCAACAGGTGACTGTGACCCAGGTAGCGAGAGGTGACGATGACCTAGGCCATCACCCCGACCCATCTGTTAGAGGTCGGCGAGGTCGGGGTGATGCGTCAGCCGCCGACCTCGCGGCGGCGTTCGACAGTTGGTGCCTTCACCCCCCCTCCCCCACCCCCTCCGCCACTCTGTCCGTGCGCTCACCGATCGGCGCCACCGACGCGGCCAGTGCGCCACGTTCGCCGTCGGCGACGATAAGGCCAGGGCTGCTCTGATCCAGCGGCGGCGAGAAGCGGCGCCGAAGTGGCAGAGCGGCGTCCGGTCGGGATCGGTTCCTCCGTGAGAAGGCCGTGACGATCGGAGACGATGTTGCAGATGTCATGCACTGATGATATCTGGTTTTATTGAACATGCACATGTGTTTATAGCTTGATAACGATCATCAACTCGTCATCGTCAGAGAGTGAAATTCAACTTCGATCACACCAGCTTCCTGCTGAATGGGCAATGTACTGATCAGTGATTTCCGAGCCGTGATGCCACCGATCCCTGATGTCTGCTGGTGACAATCCCAACGCTCCTCGTCTCACTTCACGTCTGCTGATCAAAAGTAGCTGCAGTAAATAAATTAGTGCTGTTTTCTCTGGTGGGCGTAAATACCTGTGCTATGATGCATTACGATGGTTAGCAGACAACTACCGAACCTTTCAAAGAAGTGTGCTGGAGGTTGCAGGTACCGAGAGCATGCCATTGAGTACCAGCACCGAGTGGGTGCCAGTGCGCGGGTGTCTGACAAAAGCACAGCTCGCATCTGACATCACTTTATTAGTATCCTGCATCAGCGTGCTAGTTGCAACAGCCACCATGTTTATTATTACCAGTGGTGTTTCCGGTATTGATATTATACACGCGGTTTTGTGCTGGAACCGCCTGCCACCGGCCATTACTATCTCTCCAACCCGCGGTGAAGTTGTAACATGCTGGAGCGCCTGCGTCTATAATTTTAGCCGAAATGGGCTTAGCTGATGCTGATGTTACTGGTACGTCATTTGCTGTACTTGCACTTCATTTTACTTTTACTTGTCTTTTTATCACGCTTAGTTTTTGATTTGTGATTTTTTTTTGGTCTTGTATCTTGTTAATCTGTTCTCAGGTGTATATCTTTTGAATGGCTTACTTTGTGTATGTTTTTACCATGTATATTGACTCGAATGGAATACTAAGCCACTTGCAGAGACAAATTCGTAAATTAATTAGCGCTTAAACCACTCAGATACACAGAATACATAGTTCCCGAGGTAGCATGGAGGTAATGTGTGCTCTCCCCTCCCCTGCCAGTTAATGGCGATACATTCATCTCAGAATACGGTCAATTGGAGGATTAAGCTCATCTTTGTTCTCAGATTGGACACTTAGCTTTCCGTAAGCATTGTCCCCGACCTTTGGTTCTCGGACGACATACATGAGTTGTTGAAATTAATAACGGTAGCGCCTTTAACTGGACACTTCCATCATATGGTCTTGCCATCCAATCTTTGAGACGGTGCATTTTCGCATAATCGGATACAATTATCACATATGAAAAGCAGCTAGAATACTTCAAGGCAGTACCGGAAACTAGAGAGAAAGTGAAAGCTGAACAAATAATGAACAAGCACCATAAAACAGAAGCGGTTGCAGGAAAAAAACGAGGAAAGCTATTCAACCAGTCCATGAGCTTTTACGTGATTACTACGTAGTTCGCTCTCCATTAACATCTCACTCCCTGCAACCTTGACAGCATAACTCACGAAAAGCCGAGTTCAGCCTCGTTCTGGGTCAAAGACTGCCAAAGGGCGCTGCACCAATTGGCTGGCTGTAGCTCGCGCTCTGACGCCTTTGCCGGAGCGGGTTTAACGAGCGCTTTTTTCTCGCGCGGTCGTCGAGGTTGATTTAGTGCCACCGACTCATTGGTGGCCGATGGCCCAGCTGCCACTTCACGTCGGAGATGACTATATTCTCACACTTGACAGGCTGTAAAGCGAGGCGAAGCGCTTAGTCGACGCTGCGTTAGAGAGGTGCCGACCGGCTAGGTTCTCCAGAGCGCGTCAGGTTTGGTGGGCACGGCCTCTGTTTGACGATGAGACTCGAGCACCGGGGACCTGCGCGGGTCGATTGCTCAACACTTGGGAGCTAATAATCGGCGATAAATACTCTCCGTTGTTTTTGTCCGCAGAATGTACGTTCATGGTGAGGTACTCGCGTAGCAGACATTCATTCGATTGAAGCGCGCTGCACTTGCTTAACTGCAGGTATGTGACGTCTACATATTTGAAGATAAATTGTACTTACACCTGCTGCAGATTGAGCAATAAACAGAACGGCAGGATTCACTGCACAACTGGAAACAGTTCAGCAAGGACTTCGGACAATTTGAATGAATGAAGATATTTGAAGAAACGATTCGGAAGATGAATTGGTGGCGGTCTGCTTGTTGCCTGAAGTTGGAACCCTTCACTTACCGGTTTCCATATAGGCCCGGTCTTATGATGATCGGGTGAGGGTTTCAATCAGGGCCCGGTCTTATGCTGATTGGGTGTCGGTTTCCATCTAGGCCCGGTCTTGTGATGATCGGGTGTCGGTTTTCATCTAGGTCCGGTGTTATGATGATCGGGGTCGGTTTCCATCTATGCCCGGTCTTATGATGATCGGGTGGCATCACTCCTTCACTTGAGCCCAACCAATACAGATCGGCGCCTTTTCCACGACTTCCCATCGCCGACCGCAGAGTACGCTACGTTGTGAAAGCCAACATCATCGTAATCTCGCCTATCTTGTATGACTCGATACCATACAGTCTATCTGATCTACTGCTAAAGAGATCTACTGCCAAAAAGATACACTATCTTAACCATGAACGAGCGCGCTGGATGTGTGTGGTACCACACGAGAACCATCGACTCTCACTAGTTCCCTGGTTTCGGCACCGGCAGCTGGCTACTGAATTACTGGCTTCTGGCAGTCCAACCAAATTATAGAATCAACATCGATATATGTATGCTCTCTTCTGCGGCGTGCGTACGTTTTGTACGATGCATCGCTTGCCTGCTGCGGCTCGCGAAACACCTGGAGACATGGGTTCGATCGGTCATCTTCAGCTGTAAGGCAACAACGGAATGCAATATGTGACACGTGGGACGTATCGGAGCTCGGAGCAGGACTTGATGCATGACCTGGAGCAGGACTCGGAGACGACCCAGAGCAGGACTTGGAGCAGGACCAGGTGCACTACTTTATCCAGGACTTGGTGCACGACTCTGTGCAGGACACTGCACATGGCTCGGTGTGGGACTAACCGTAATGTGGACACTGCGTGCCGTGCGGGAGTGGCTTTCTCGGAGCTCGCCGCTCAACTCCAAGGCCTCCACTTGCTCAACACGGCCAATAAATGACTGTGTGGTAATGTAAGTAATTGGGATTAATCGAAGGCTTCTGGGCGCAGCCATGGCACTCAAGCCATCCGTGATGGCCCGCAGCGATGTCATCTGTGTCTGACGTTTGGTCTGAGCGGGAGTCCTGACCGCCACACTGCCACACCGCCACATTGTCACACCACTATATCGTCATTCCGCCACATCGCTACATCGCCACACCACTACCCTGCCAATACACCCATACCATCCACTTTCATACTGCCACACCGCGACATTGCCACACTGCCACACTGCCACGCCAGCACACCGCCACACCGCTGCATTGCCACACAGCCACATCGCCTCGCCATCGCATTGCCATACCACCATACTGCCACACCAACACACTGTCACACTGCCACATTACCATACTGTCACATCACCACACCGTTGCATTGCAACACCGCCACACCATCACACCAACACTCTGCCACACCACCACACTGCTACACTATCATATCAACACACTGGCACATCGCCACATCATCACACTGTCACACATCAACACACTGCCACACTGCCACATCATCGCACTGCCACACTACCATACTGCCACACCACAACACTGTTGCATTGTCACACCGCCACACCATCACACTACCACACCATCACACCGCCACACATCACACCATCACACTGCCATAGGGCCACACCATCACACTTCCATACTGCCACACCACCACACCGGCACACTGCCACACCACCACACCGGCACACTGCCACACCACCACACCGGCACACTGCCACACCACCACACTGCCACACCACCACACTGTCACACTGCTACACCACCACACCACCACACTGCCACACCATCACACTGCCACACCACCACACCGGCACACTGCCACACCACCACACTGTCACACTGCCACACCATCACACTGCCACACCACCACACCGGCACACTGCCACACCACCACACTGCCACACCACCACACTGTCACACTGCTACACCACCACACCACCACACTGCCACACCATCACACTGCCACACCACCACACCGGCACACTGCCACACCACCACACTGTCACACTGCCACACCATCACACTGCCATAGGGCCACACCATCACACTTCCATACTGCCACACCACCACACCGGCACACTGCCACACCACCACACCGGCACACTGCCACACCATCACACCGCCACACATCACACCATCACACTGCCATAGGGCCACACCATCACACTTCCATTCTGCCACACCACCACACTGTCACACTGCCACACCACCACACCACCACACTGCCACACCACCACACCACCACACCGGCACACTGCCACACCACCACACTGCCACACCACCACACCGGCACACTGCCACACCACCACACTGTCACACTGCCACACCACCACACCACCACACCCACACCACCACACCATCACACTGCCATAGGGCCACACCATCACACTGCCATACTGCCACACCACCATACCGGCACACTGCCACACCATCACACCATCACACTGTCACAGCGCCACATACTTGTCGCAGGGTCACGATATGGTTCTATTGCAATACTGGCGGTGATCCCCCACCGTTTTATCGACAACTAACCCAAAATTGAGGTCTACAAACTAGCAGGTAAAGCTCTAAGCAGCCATAGCATTTCGTGCCATGTAAGATCCCGCTGGGTGTCCATTGATAACGGACAATATCCAACCCTTCCCTGCCGGCTGGGCGTCTATTGACAGCAAGCAATATCCTTGTTCTTCCGTGCCGTCTGGGTGTCCATTGGTAACGGACAATATCCCAGCCCTTCCGTGCCGGCTGGGCGTCCATTGATAACGGACAATATCCCTGTCCTTCCGTGCGGACTGGGAGTCCATTGATAACTGGCAATATCCCAGCCCTTCCATATCGGCTGGGCGTCTGTTGATAACGCATAATATCCCTGTCATTCCGTGCCGGCTGGGAGTCCATTGATAGCGAACAATATCCCAGCCCTTCCATGCCGGCTGGGTGTCCATTGATAACGGACAATATCCCAGCCATTCCATGCCGGCTGGGTGTCCGTTGATAACGGACAATATCCCAGCCCGTCCGTGCCGGCTGGGTGTCCATTGATAACGGACAATATCCCAGCCTTTCCGTGCCGGCTGGGCGTCCATTGATAACGGATAGCACCCCGGCCCTTGCGCGCCGACTGGGAGACGAGCCGAGCGACACGCTTGGCAGCACACTGACCTCAGACCGTGACGAGATACAGTCACGTGTGTCGTGTTCTCCCTGCAGCACCACTGAACAGTTCCTGGTGGTGCCCGTCACGTGCCACCAAACATGAAGCGAACCTGCACTTCCCTCTCTAGCTGGCCTCCTCCCGATACGATGGTGGATTAACCGCCAATCTGTCAATCTGTACTTCGATATGTGTCTGTTATGTTCCGGCCGACCGTTTTCTTTCCTTTTCTTCTCTTTTTTTTTTTTTTTTTTTTTTTTTTTTTTTTTTTTTTTCTCTCTCTCTCTTCTTTTTTTTTTTTTTTTCTCTCTTTTCTCTCTCTCTCTCTCTCTCTCTCTCTCTCTCTCTCTCTCTCTCTCTCTCTCTCTCTCTCTCTCTCTCTCTCTCTCTCTCTCTCTCTCTCTCTCTCTCTCTCTCTCTCTCTCTCTCTCCCTCTATATGTCTCTGTCTCTGTCTGTCTCCGTCTCTGTCTCTGTCTCTGTATCTGTCTCTAATTGTCTCTGTCTCTAATTGTCTATTCTCTTTATCTTTAACTCCTTCTCACTATCTTTCTCGCTATTCCAACTAGTTGACCTGACTTAGCATTTCACTTCGATATCCACTGAAAGCAATGTTTGAGATTTTAGCTAGTTATTGTTCGCGGAAATGTTCATTATCTTCTTTAGCTTAAGGAAAGGAAATTACCTCGTTGTAAAGTGAATGGTAAGCCATGCACTACACGAACATATTGCGTACTTCTCACATGCATGTGTTGAATACCTTCTTCGTAAGCAACTTGCTGATGTATATCATAAAACTAGCAAAGACCCTCAGCGTCATGCATCCAGGTGTCGTACTTCATATAATTTTGAGGATGCACGCGTAGCACAAACTTTGAAAATGAGCATCTCCAGTTTCCATGGTGCATCCCCAGCTTTTGAATTATCCCCAGTGCTCGTGCGATTTCCTATTGACACAAGATGTTTATACCTCGAGTTACTAGTTACTCTTACAAGATAGTTTAAGCATTGCGTGAATAAAGAAAATATACGAACTTCAATATACCAGGAGGTGCTGAGTTGACATCAAAAGTAACGATAAAGGTTATACTTTATTACTCCTGACGATGGCCCCTGGCCGAAACGTTAAGTAATGAAGTATAACCTGTATCGTTACTTTTGATGTCAACTCAGCACCTCCTTGTATATTGAAGGTAGTATATTTTCTTTCTTTCTTTCTTTACTTGTATTAAACAAGATAGTTTAAGGTAGTTTTCGTGAAAATCGGGAATTTTCACGTCTTATCTTTCCCTGGACCCTGGGTAAATGCCATAACTGGCTGGGGTTAGATGACGTGGAATTGTTGACATCATTTTGGAGGCTTCCGAAATAGTGTCATATTTTCTACCATCAATATTTTGTGCTGATTAGGGATCAAATGGACGCCAAAGTCAACTTAAGTGTCCAACTTAACTCCAAGGTGACTCATGGGGTCAGCAAGTCACCTTGGATTCAGTTCAGTCAATGATCTCCAAGGACGTTATGAATTCTAGTGACCGTTGGCACGTTAGCTCGTTTGCCCTATACCCATGACTCTGCCACATCGAACATTGACGATTTGGGGTAACAAGTGAGACCAATTGCCCACAATTCAGTATTTCGGCGGAAAAAAGTTATCACATTACCACCGGGATTGTAATCACCCCCCCCTCACCCCTGCATGGGCGATGGTTAACCCCCGTCAGCCGCCGACGAGGGATTGGCCACCCTCTCCACCCACTTTTTGTTTAGGTAGGTGAGCCAAACCGTTTAAGAATAGTTCTGAGATAACACGTATCTGATGATGCATCCGTTGTGCATATCTGGTGAAGGGAAGAAATCCTAGTTATGTCAGGTGACTTGGGTATGACGTCATTTTCAACGGCATGTCAGGCGAAAGTGTGCTAAACGGCTACGATTGGTACACACCAGTGTTAGTAAAGTAAAGTAATGCAAAGCAGCAAAGCTCATCATGGTGTACAAATATATGGTTTATTATTCAAATATAGTTGGGATGTGAGCCTTTGTCCTTTGAATATGAACTCATCAACCTTTCCACGATCTCATGGCATTGGGTAATGTACTTTCGGGAGATATACCCTGACTTATAAGCATGACCCGGTGGGATCATTGATTTACTTCAGTAGCGACGTCAAATATAAGATTTTGTCAAAACCCGAAGTTTTGTTCTAATTTTTTCCAACTTTCCATAAGTACTATTCATACCAACCATTCCAACTATTCATAAGTAGCCCATGTGGGTACGAAATACGTACAAAGGCGTTCATTCGGATCTGGTCGGCATAATGACGTGTCTCACTTGGCGTTATAACCCATAAGAATGGTGCTAATCAGGTTGTTACCCACTTCTTATATCGAAAACCATCATCCAATTTTCAAAACCATGCCCCAAAGTTTCCCTTTTCATTTTTGTATTGGCTAGAATGGCCTCGAAATTTCAATTCCACGAAAAAAAAGATCACTCCAGTGCAGAGTGCTCCCGAAATTCAAAGCGGACATCCGAGGTCATCTTAGATCCATGACCTTGCATAACCTCGATCTTTGGATGATATCGGATAATCCCTCACAGCAGGCATTTGAGTTCAGCGTCCACAGCTATCCCAAATCCGGATGAACTGTTGTTTGTCCACGCTTCGCGATATGCTTAAAATCCATATGGTACCTCTGACCTTCACCTAGGAGCTCATGCTCACTGGTACCTTTGACCTTCACCTGGGAGCTTATCCCACAGTCCGATCATGAAGCGTAGAATACCAACCGTTAGGTCATGACCGGATCTATACGCGCATGTCCAGCTTTTGCTTTTTTGCGCGAATCTCTGGACATGATAGTGTGCTTCAGCCTAACATATCCAACTTTTAGGAAACCTTTATCTTTGACCTGAACTAGGGGATCAACGGTTGGCGAGGAAATTTTGGAGGGCGTTAGATACACCGTTCGTCAAACAATAGGCTGGTTTGGTTCATGTCTCCAGCTTGATTAGGGACAGCATGATGAGGGGGTGGCAACCCCTCACCATCGGTAGAGAAGATGGTTGATTGTTCGTTATGCGATGGTTCAAATGCTTCATACGGTTTTGAAAGTTCAAATTTCTTCCAGCGGTTGCTGAAAATAATCAGGATGCACCTGTCCCATGGACTCAACAACAACACCAAAAAGAACATTGCATAAATTATAGCTGGCAATGCTGTTGTACATACCTAATTAAAAGCATGAAGTTCCGGTACTAAACCCCCTAACCAATACCGCCGCAAATGTGGTACCGCCTCGACGCTTCGAACTGTCCGCAAAATGTGTCAAAGAAATGCAACTGCAGCTGCCAAATCCAGTGCCATGAGCTGAACCTTGCTGTGAAGAAAAGCCTGAGTAAGGTGTACGATACCGGTAGTCAATGGATGGATATCTCTAACACTTGTTTTTGTGCATACATACAAATATGTTTACGAAAAATCCTGGAAAACAGGGAAGGATAAATAGTTAATTCTAGAAATTGGATGAGGCACGTCCCAAAGGCCTAGCCTAAGCCCAATGTTTACGCCAATTCATTGCTGTAATAGTTTTAATGTTACCTCTGCATTCCGAGATTAGTCTAGTTTTGATGTTGTATGGTATTGTCTTCCAGACAGGCGAAACAAGATGTGCAACGCGATCAAAGAGCGGAATTGGATCAGTTCTGCATTGATGAACTTCAAAGTATGTTGATTCGCAGGCACCATCGTCTGCTAGATAATTAATGTCGGCAGATGCCACAGATGCCGTCGTTACCGTCATGAACGTGGCGCTAACTGAATCATCGCTGGCAGTAATGTTGCTGGTGGTAATAACTGATTGCATCTTCCCGGGTGTGACACCTTTCGGCGCGGGTACCCGCTGAAGTGGAGCAGAACGGCACCGCTTCGACGTGCGTGAGACTGAGACAGCCTGTTGGGCAGCAGCAGCGACCCGACACCTCCGCCGCCGCCAGCTGGAGCGGCAACTCCGCCGCCAGCTGGAGCGGCAACTCCGCCGCCAGCTGGAGCGGCAACCCCCGCCAGCTAGCGGCAACTCCGCGCCAGCTGGAGCGGCAACTCCGCCGCCAGCTGGAGCGGCGCGGCCTGGCCCGCCGACGCGTCCTTGCGCGCCGTGGCACGTGGGCAGATGACGAGCAGTTGGCCGGACGGCGGCCCACCTCGGTCGGCAGTTAGGCCGCCATCAGCGCCCGCTGCCGCACACTTCCAGGGCAGGGCTGCGCCGCTCCACACTCGCTAACCACAGGCCTGTCGGTGCCCACAAGCACTGCGTGAGCGGGTTACATGACCACCCAGCCCACGCCCGCCCGGGAACACCGCGAACGCGCTCTGGCCGAAGGCTGTTCTGCCACATTTCACCCAGACAGCTTACCCAACTGAATTTCCCGTGGCCAAGCCTCGTAGGATGTTTGCCTGTAGTTTCGGATCATTCTGAACAGGGATCGTTCAGGAGCATTGCTTTCTATTGTTTTTTTTTTCATATGTTGGACTAAACCTAGAAGTTAGTTCTATTTTGTGCTGTGTTCGGCCGAGTGGTCAAGTGATTTAACTCATCCTCCGGCGGAGGTAATGTTTCAGCTGCCAATTCACATCCTCACGTCCTTGAAACCATTCTTAGTAGACACGCACCAACAGAAGCCTGTTTCGGATCCTACTTAACTACCTGCAATTACTATCCTGATGCCACAGTGAATTTGTATAAATGCTTGTGCTAATAAGGGGAAGTCGGGGTAGCACCGCCCTCGGGGTAATGCCGCCCATTTCTCTCCAGAGCAGAATCTAAACGAAGGGGGCTCAGCTTTGTCTAAAGTCCGGCAAAGCCTTTCCCGGACGAAAATTTTCATTGACTGCTCGGGAAGGCAAAAGTGCACCGCTGCCAATAATTTTTTTCCGCCACAGGTATCCCTCGGTAATAAATCAGCGCCCCTCGGAAAGGAAAGCAGCGCTTCTGGGTAACTGTCTCCCTCACCCCCAACTAGAATTTCCTAGATTCGCCACTTGCTGGGCTAGGTTAGGACAATATTGACAATGGAACGCTGGTACACGCAGTATCATGAACACTTCCACAGCGATTTCTACGTGTAATGTTTTACGCAATCGGGCTGTTTGAGATTGTATAATTACATCATGTTGATGTCCTATCCTGCTAGTGATCAGGGGTGGATACAAGGGGCACTGGGGGCAGAGGCACAGCCAAGGGGGCCGGGGGCCCGCCTCCCTCCCCTTATCACTAAAAAGACACTAGATGAAATTATACTTTTTTAGATTTTCACCACGCAAAACACTAAATTTTCGGCTCGCTTCGCGCGCCGGAAGCTTTCTCCGCTTCGTCACATTTTGTTTAGTCTCGTCCCCTCTTGTAAAATCCTGGCTGCGCCTCTGACTGGGAGCATGTAAGTTGGTGCTCCTCTGGGAAGGCTCGAGTGCACTCCCCTCTGGAATCTTTCAGCCAGAGGCGCCCTTCCGAGATGAAAAAGCTTCCCTTCAGTGTACTCGATTGCAACGGTTATCCGTTAAAAGGACTACATTAATTTAACGGATCGAGTAATGCAACTTCTATTGACATTCGCTTCGCAATTACCGAGATCGTCCATCGGGAAAAAAGTTATCCTTATAGACAAAAAAAAAATCCCTTTTCATATGGTATTTCCGAAGCGAAAACTTGCGGCAAACCCACCGCATTTGGTACAGTTGGAATCACATGTACAAACTTCTTCGTGTTGGCCTAGCCGGTTTTACAGCGGAAATTGGCTGTGCTGCCAGACCACTCGGTCTCCGAGATAGAGCGATCCGACGTAAAATAATGTGAAGTAAAAAATACTAGCGAATAGTAGTTCCAATGATAATATCCAAATCAGGTCACAGAGATTTATACTATGAAATAGATCGAAAATTTACAAGCGAAAAATAATTTCTTGCTTAAACCACGACAACAAACTTCTAGCCTACGTAACCAAACGGCAACCGCACTCATCTCTAGTTCAACTGGCAAGTATCTGGCCGCGACTTGAACTAAATGATCGTCGTTTGCAAAATGGAAAATGATGTGCACGTTTGTGTCTTAAAATACGTCATATATTCCGATCCTTAGCCGCTGATTGGCTGGATTTCTTACTTTGTGGTGCGTGCAGATCTGCGAGCCGTCAATTGTACACTACCGTCTGAGTTTGGTCTGTGAGGGTTGGAAGGGATTGTATATATGCAGATTTTAAAGCTATTTCAATGTCTTTTTCACGAAAAATGACTTTCTCTGAGGCTGTGTGCTATTATTTTTCATCTGTTCCATCTATTTTCGTCTTGCATCATGTTTTACTTTTTTTAGAAAAAAACTTATTTATAGTTCTGGCATGGGCACCAGCGTACCAGCCATGGCCGTATACAGGCACCAGTGAAATATATATGGAAGCATTTATAATTTCGTTGATAGTTGCCAACGAAATGTTTTCATAGGGAGATATGTGCTATGCTTCTCCATCAAGTGTAGCAGCTTTTCTTGTGATTCACAACTTATTTTTTCCTAAATAGCCTGTACAGTTTTAGATATAGCCTGCTCATGCTCTGTACCTATGTGTAATGGGGAGGAAGATAAACAGACAAGAGTGACCACTGTCTAATCAAGGGATGAGGAAAGTGTAAAAGGTGCATAGTTTACCAAGTGTGCCAAGTGCATGTAGTTTGAATTTGGATGACTGGCCTGCCATAAGGGTGAAATTCTTTATTAAAGCTCTTTTTTGGCATGCAGACATGGCTAATCGTAGAAGCTACATATCTGATCATTATGGAACCCCCACAAGATGATTGCACATGTCATAAATGTGTGAGGTTTATATTTGTGTAATCCTGTATGATGCCAATGTCTACCATATGGAAAAAATATGAACATACCTTACTCATACAAAATACTTCATGGAGGTGCATATGCCTTCTGCAGACAATTCAGCATGTGACACATATGTACCTATTATATTTTTATGTTTCAAGATGCTGTGCTAGGTCCAAGGGTTAGGTTTTTGTGCTAGGTTAGGTTTTTCAAACTGAATTTCTTGCTTGCTGACATGACCGATGTCTGACATGACAAGTGCTGACATTACATGACAAGTGCTTACATAACAGTTGGATGCCTCTCAGTGCCATTCAACTATTACAATTTATTTTAGGCATATGCCAAATTATTTGAGTTTGGACTTTTGTGATCCTGGATCAGGTCAAAAGCTACCAGAGTTTTCAAAGGAGTTGTTGGCTTACAGTCATGGCAAATTGAATAAACTGGAATTATTGCAGTTTAAATTGTTCACAAGTTAATTTTAACTCCAAAAGGTAACAAAAGATGTTGAGATGGGTCAGTTAGGTTGCATATTTAACTTGAAATGTTTGAGGATAAAAATGAAGCCGAAAAAATGTCATCAAAAAGGAAGTTAAGCTAAGTTGTGTTAAGCTAGGTTGGGACAACCCAATGTGGTTCAGAGGGTTCTGCAAACCATCTGGACCACGTTTATAGCCTAATGTTGGACCATGATTGACGTCGATCCGCCGTTGGCTCGACAGAGTTTCGAATTTGATGTGGGCATTGTACTTTACCAACAGTATCAGGTTTTACCAGATGTGGAACCAGGAATTGTCATGAGGGGAAGCTTGTTTGGATGGGCTCCGCTGTGCATGTACCTGGAGGGGCACATTTTCCTTCCGAGGAGTGCCACTGGAGGACAAAAAAAATGCTAGGGAGACTGGTACACTCAGACCTCCCGGAATTGTCTTTCAGTTATAAAGAGGGTTGCCTTCGCCCCTTCGCCTTTTCACCCTGCCCGCTCCGGCGACCATGGTTGGAGATCCCGGGTGTGTTCGTGTCCACCAGGTGTCGATACTGGAGCACATCGTACATCACTGGGACGTACTGCGATTTTGGGGGCCGGACCTGATTTTATTTTTGTCGGAGAGTCGGGACGTTTTTTCGGCGCTATGCACGATTCATGAGATTCCAGGTCGGTTTCCAGGCCCCGATTCGGGGTCCTCGCTGGGTTTTTCTAAGCCTCGGATTTATTTTTATCTGGTCCTGTCACGACTTTTCGGCCCCACTGTTTATTTGTATCCCCATCACAAATTTTAAGCATCCCGACGCAAATTTTGCGGTCCCACCACTATTTTTGGGAGCTCCTGCGCGATTTTGCTTCGGGCTTAGGTGCGAGTCTTCGGGGCCCCAACGCGTGTTGTCGGGAGGCACAAGCGCTTGTGACCTCTTTTTTTCGCAGTGCGAGTTGCATTTCCGGTTCCCGTCGTTACTTTTTAGGCCCCGGTGCGTTTAACTCACGTGGCAAAAGCACGTTTTTTTAGAGAGCCATACTGAATTTGTGACGTATTTGGAGTTATTTTGGGGATTCCAGAGTTAATTTCCGGGTCCTGATTGACATGTCATAGGCCGCGTGGTGAAGTGTAAATGCATACATTTTTAGAGGAAAATTTTCCGATCCCGATTAAGTTCTTAATTTTGGTGTTTATTTTGTGGCCATCTTCCCCCTAAGGAAAACTTATTAAAATATGCCCTTGTGTGTGTCGTTAGATCGATATTTTGAGTTCATTTTACAGTCCCGTTTTGGGGGCGGTTAGATAGTTTGGTCCCCTTCACGCCGCTTGGAGAGTGGGGAGAGAGCATGGCCTCCGTGTCCCTACCCATTAGATCCGCTAGCGCGTAGACCCCATGCATTAAAAAATGCATGGTATTTTTTCACGGCAATCCATACATGTCTAGTAAGACGGCCGTTAATACCATTTGGGATATTATGCCACAAGGAAAACGACGCCGAACCACCAGGTTCCGAATGGAAACTCCTATTGGTCTGGCCAGAATACTATTAGGACCATTGGAACCAATTCCATTGGGAAGCATTCAGACCATTAGGGACCTTAAAACAACTAGGAAAATCCCAATAGTTCCAAATGATTTCCAATGATTTTTTCCCAACATTGGGGGGGGGGGGGGTCGACTCAAACCTAGACCCACTCCCTTCGTGAGAGGTTTCCAGCCCTGTTGGCGACGATGCTATGCCGTCTGATCGACTTGCTACGTTATGCTACCACTTGCCAGTTGTCCGACCATTTTTCATGCAGGGAATTTCTTGTCGAGAATGCCTTTATTTCACGCCACAACAATTACTGAACGGAACAC
>JAOTOM010004934.1:597500-602406 GCA_034440615.1 Ashinkailepas kermadecensis
AGTGCCCATCTTGTTTGTCAACATCATGATTATGATCAACATTACTAATCATGATATATGAACATCCTGTAGCCAAATTCCAGGTATGGGGATTGTCTTTGATGTGGTCTGTTATGCATTGCCAGTTTATAATGAAGGTATTTTGATCATTCTTGTAAAAGTAGGTATGCCTTAATTGTGTATCTAAAAAACAAAAGATGCACATATAAGTATGCAATTGGATCACAATTGAGTTTGAAAGACTTAAATAGCATTTTAAGCAATGCCATTCCTTGAAAAGAGTACAAAAGAGTGCATCATCAAAATTTGCCAAGGGATGTTATGATCTCCCTTATAATATCCCTTAATTAATATCTAGCACCTAATGAAAACCCACTATTTTAACACTGCCTCCTGCACATGTTAAAGCACAAATTTACTGAAAATATTACCTGATGATGCTGAAGATATTTTGCAATGAAGCTTTTTATGCTTCCTAAAACTTAAATATTTACTGTACCAAAACTTAAATTTGGTTTTGTTAGGATCCATAGCTTGTATTGGGATCTGACATCTGTAGGTCTTGCATGACCCAACATATCATCCATATGTGGTTAGGCTAGATTTGGTTGGGTTAGGATCTGCAGATTTGATGTGATCCTATGTACAATAGTTTTGTGTGACTCAGCTTCTATATGTTTGGTTAGGTATGAATACATTTTACAAAATTGTCATCTGTACCTCATTCCCTATCCAATATATGTGGGTCAATGGATTCAACAGTGTGAATAATTCACTCAGTTTCATAGTTGAAAAAAAAACTACTGGGTTTTTGGCATGCAGAACATTTTCCTCTCCAGAAAATTATCCTCATTTTTATCTTGGAGATTTAATGGTGCCATTTAATAATGAACTGCTCTGTGATAAAGTGTTCAAGATCTATTGGGAAGTGCAAGCTGAAATTCTGATGTTACAGGTTGAATGAACAAATATTATCTCTCTATTTGATTACAAAATTTTTATCTCCACATCCAGGAATACTAGTTCACTAGTAGTTCACATCCAGTAAACTGCCAGTTGGAGAGCTGCAACCCAATGCAAGCCCCAAGAAATGTTGGTCCTATCTCAAAATATTTGGAGCCCATTGTATGGCTTTCTTTCAAGGGCATTTTAGTTACCCTCAAACTCCAAAACACACCCAGTCTCTCAATGGAGCTAAACCAAATATGTTTGGGGTGTATGGCCACCTGTCCACCACCAACCAATCCTTAACTGGTTTCCTCTTGCTGCAATGGCTCCAGAAATACTCCATCTTGAACTGCTTCAGATGTAATTCCTACCCAAACTTTCAGGCAATGAAACAGTGTGGATGATGACTCCTTCATCTTTGGTGGAAAATGAGTGCTTGGTTATGTTTGGTGGATGACATGTTGATCCTATTTTTCAGCAACAGTCATAGACCATACATCTGGCCTTGGAGACAAGCAATGTCGGATGCAGAGGTGGATTTTATGTGTGATGATGATGAAGATTATGATTTGGTAAGTTACTACCCTTCTCACCAAAGGAGTGAGCACTACTACCAAGGGTCTGTGTACCAATTTCATTTACCTAAGCTTGCTGTGCAACCTATGCAATTGATGCACCCCATAATCCCCAATAACAACACCAATTACCTAAGCTTATATAAACTTGTAATCTGAATGTGAGCCATCAGGGATGGACCTGAGTGTGCTTTTCATGCAAACTGGTTCCCATGCTGTCTTTTAGGTGCTAGTCAGTTGGGAAAATCAGCCAATGTTCATGAGAGTAATTGTGCTCATAATCTGGGTAGTTGAGGTAATTATCTGAAGGAATTGCATCTGCTAAATACATAAATGTGTAAGCCTGGGAAGTATTTGAGTGTAGCTGGACATGGGGTTCATGTTTTTGTGTCATTTTCATGCTATTTCTACTATTTGATGTGTAGTCCCATGACACCCCCTATGATTGGTTCTACAGCATTATGATTTTACCAGTTTGGTTGTGTATGCTCTATACAATTTGACATATGCACATGATGGTAAAGTATTTTGGTGTTTTTGGTTCCCTTGCAGATCAGCAGAATTTCAGGGGATATGGTACATTGAAATATGGGTGCTGCCAAGGTATTCACTTCTGGGGAAGATATCTACTTCTAATTTTCATTTTCAACCTACTAAGGAATGTCATATACAAAATATGCCAGCAATTGGGGATGTTTGTTTCATGTCGATACATGCATATTACATATATAACTGTCAAAGAATAAACAAAGCATGTTATGCTTCATTCGCCCTACTATGTATCACATATATTTTGACAGTATTTCTGAGTTGGTCACGACCATGGAGAAGCAATAATTTATGTTTTGCATCCTGTAGGAATACTCCGAGGACAGCAACTCAGAACCGGATGTGGACCTGGAGAACCAGTACTACAACTCCAAGGCACAGAAAGAGGATGATCCAACAGCTGCACTCGCTGCCTTCTGCAAGGTGTTGGAGCTGGAAGGTGGAGATAAGGGCGAGTGGGGCTTCAAGGCACTGAAGCAGATGATCAAGATCAACTTCAAGCTGGTAAATTTGGTAGATTTCTGTTCCCCCACTCTATGGCTGGGAACACGGTCTTGCCCTCAATTTGTGTAATCCAGAGCATAACCCCCACAGTAAATTATCCCACGTTTTCCCTCTGTTGGAATATTGAAGTGTTGCCTTAGAATGAAATAGTGTTAGCTTAATGCTCTTTCATAAGATGTACACAAATACATACTCATTATTTATCAGGATTTATTTTCAGTAATAGTGCACTGCATGGTTATACAAGAACAATAGGTTTTCATCTTGCATTTTGTGTTGGTTTTTGTTTCACTTGGTACCTCTAGTTAAGCTCTTGCAATGTGTTGTCATGCAATATGTTGCAATGTGCAAAATATGTACCATCAATCTAGAAATACAAAGAAGTAGCTCATGATGCCAATGCAAGGAAAAATTTTGCATCCAAATTTTATCAGAAAATCATCCTCTCCTAATCAAGGAGTCTAAAATATGAGTCAAACCATGCACCAAGTCATATGGTGAAATCGGCCAAGTATCCAATTCAGTGATTCAGTTGGTCATGGACAACATATGATTTGGCTGCCACTAGATTGTTGTACTCCAATAGAGAGAGAACAAAGTTGGTTTCTGGCACATTTTGAAACAAATTACTAGATGGTGCCTTTTCGAGGCTAGCCTGAGGAAGTTCTAAATCATAGACTGCATTCATGGCAGTTACTTGGCAAAGCTGTGGTGAAATGTTTGTCCACATGTGTTTGCATGTTTGTGTATGCAGGTGTAATCATAGGTGCTATTTATGACACTTATTATGGATGAATTTGTTGTTGGCTCATTTTTATTGACATTGAGTGTTGTATTCTATTATAATTGATAATTATTGATATTTTATATAAGTATAACCTCTGTAATTATAATTAACATTATTAATTCATAATTTATATTGACACTGTATTATATTGAAGATTTTATTGACACTTAATATTGGAGGAATGGGAACAATGGTGACCTTAAATTGTGGAAGGCATATGGGAAAAAAGCAAATATTTGCTTGTGAAGTATCAAGAAGTGCTATGGCTTGATTGGTTATTTAGGCTTCAGGGCAGCCAGACCATATTAATGGATTGGTGCCCATGTTGAAAAGTACCCATTGTTGCTTTGTGTTTGCTCTCAGTGATTGCATTTTAAATTGTTAATTTTAGGATTTGCCTATTGTTATGTGGCTAGTGAGGAACTCATGGAGAGTAAGAGGGTACAACAGATGGACAGCCTCTGAGAAGTATGCACAGTGGTACCTCTTGGTGCATTTGTGTATGACATTGAGTGCAGGATCCAAAGATGGACTGCAAGAAATCCCCTTCCTTTAGGGCTGGCTGCAGGGTTGCAGTACATCACTGGATATTCCATAGCCTTCACTGGCAGGCTGCTGGATCTGATTACAGAGTCTGGATCTTGCTAAACATCCACAGCCCTCACCATTGAGCCCTCTGAATATTACACTGGCACTGTGGATGTCGATCGACGATCTTGGATATATCCTATTGTATGTTAGCATGTCCCCCATATTTACCCTCGCTCTTGTGTTGCATGTACCTTCATTTATGTGGTAGCCATTTAGCAGTCTGATCTCACTGTCATGAGGATACCAAAATACAACTATTTAGAGAGATTGTAATTAACATAGTCGTATTTCAAGTAAGTGAATGCACCGTTGTATTTCTCACTATTTGTTTGCATCGACAGTGCAACTACACCGAAATGATGAACCACTACAAGCAGCTTCTGCTGTACATCAAGTCGGCAGTGACAAGGAACTACAGTGAGAAGTCAATCAACTCAATCTTGGACTACATTTCTACATCTAAGCAGGTGACTACCACTGCGGATTCGTTCTTCCTGTGCTGTTTTTTTAAACATTTGCCAGTCTTATTGCATGTCTTCTGTCCCACTTATCTTCATATTTTCTCATGTTGGCTATGACAACTCATAGTCAGGTTAGATGGTACAACTCCCATCATGCTGTGTAATCTGTTGAGTTCGTGTATCGATGGTTTCCCACTAAATATGGCTCAAGTATATTCACTGGCAGATCGAAGAGTCCATGTTGGGGTTATCGAACACAATGGATCAAGCTAAGCCAACGATTTTATATTTGTTGTAAAATCTAAGACGTTGTAGTGGTAAAAGAGTGTCCTGTTCTTGTGAATCAGCAAGCTGTAAGTGCTCGAAATCTATTTAATTTTCCAAAATATGAGAACAAATAATTATGCATTTGGACCACGTGGGGGATTCGCTTCAGGCTATGCGATCCCTTCAGACGGATCCAGACCAGGCGACTGGATCCAGTCGCCTGG